>JARGYV010085956.1:0-25596 GCA_029532675.1 Ornithodoros moubata
CCCCCCCCCTTTGAAATTTCTTGACAAAATTATTTAATCAAAATTGCTTTAAAATAAACCTAAATTAAGATAGAGAATAGTAAATAAACTTGCTCGTATCACCCTCGCCTCAGATTTTTACCCTGGACACTAGGGCCATTGGGAAAGGCAATAGTGATACCGTCGTTGGACGCTGGGACCATGGGTGGATGAACGGGCGGACTGATGGATGGATGGACTGACGGACTGATGGGTGGACGGACGGAAAGTCTTCCTCCGCTGGAAATGAGGTGCGCACGCTTCGGGGGTTAGGTCGGACTAGGTCAGTGACTGGTAGGGGATCAACCACGCCAGCGCAGGTTACAGCAATTTGACTGGTCCTGTGTCTTGGGCTGTCGTTAGGTTCGCATGGCTTCTGGTCGTGGGCGATTCTGTCATGTCACTGGTCGCGGCAGATTCGCGTAGCACATAGCTATGCAGCTGCCAGCTGTTTCATGATGCGTCTATATATATATTATATACGTGAGTCTAGAGCCTCTACTCCAAATATGTGTTAGCCGGAGTGGGAGACTCACCGTAGACTAGAGGGTAAGGGTGAGGCGTAGATCGCGTACGTTCTCTTCCAGGGCGTCTACCTTTTTTAGTGTGTTTCGAAATAAAGTTTAAAGTGCGCGTTTATGTCTATATATTAAAAAAACTGCGTGTGTGCGTCTGTGTCACTTATTGTGTCCGTGTCCGCTTACTCGTCTTATGTATTGCTAGGCAATACATAAATTACACTAATTTATCGCTTTGGCCAAGACATAAACAGGCGCGCGTGTATAGTGTGCTAATCCGTTTTCCTTTCCAGCGTTTCCATATCACTTGAAGTGGTGCATTAATCGTTCTGCTTGTATTTTTCAGGTGCTCACAGTTTGCTTTATTTTATTCTTAATAACATGCAGCAATAATAGTTAACAAATGATTATATTGTTATGCGAAGTGTGCGAAGACCTGGCGTTCATCATAATCCGTGATGGCTGCGTTGTAAAAGGAGACTCGGTAACGTAATATTATTTGACAAATCACAATTGCGATGATCATTTTAACAGCCAAATGACTATCCTGGTGACCATACACTGTACCATTTAAAGTTAGCGCTAAAGGCATCCTAAAAGCTAGATCTGCCGAATTATACTCTCTAGCCTATATGCTTAACATGTGCTTTGTTTCGCTCTGCCTTTTTGTTTGTTTTTGTTTTAAGGTTATGACCGAATGATCGACGGACTTGTTTCAGGGAATTGGTGACCTCACTGCTGTTTCCCATTTAAAGAGCTCAGCCCCTGCGAAGACGTTCCAGAAAGCGCTTCCCCACGTCATCAAGCAAACCGCTTCGTGGGCACGGACATCGTGATCACAGGACCGGGCCAGAAGAGCTCCGTACCATCGTGTGTGCAACTTGCTTCCCGCAACCCTCAAGTATGGTAGATTTCTTCAAGAGCTTTGTTTGGTTCCGAGCCAAATCCTTTCTCGAATTCGTTTTCCACATTCGTGAAATCCACCATTGCAACTAAATCCCGTGCCTAGACCGTGCGTCTCTAATTCCTTGCTGCGCGCATGGTTGCTTTTTGTTCATAGAAATTGGCGTACGCCCATCAAACGGCGTAAATTCAGATATACTTTCACTGCCTTAACATATACTAATTGGTGCTAATGTAATCGTCCATTGTAGCGATACTCAAAGAAAAGGAGGAAGGGGATGGCAAGATAAAGAAAAAGGAGCGAGAGGGAAAGCTGGCGAGATGTGACTTGTACGTGTCGTTGCACACCTCAGTTCTGTGTCAGTTGCATCATCTCGATTTCAAATTGCTGTGGCCTCCATGACGAAACTGGATCAAACGTACGTCAGTTCATTCAATGTTAAATTAATCGGAGCAAGAGTCATCGATGTATAGTATGAGATAATGTGAATCCTACACAGGAGTTTGACGCTAATCACCACCCTTACTCAAAGCACGTGCTCATTGACGAATTTAAAGAGAGCTCGCGATTTCAAATGTCCTACGCTGCAAACAACGATAAGGGGCTGTCCACTCTGTTCATAATATCGCTGCACTCTTTGATCGCAGGCGCTTCTCGCCCTATAATCATCAGCAAGGTGGACCTCAAACACGACAGTGCGTCTAGAGGCAAGTTGATTTGAGTACCGTGTACACTGGCGATATCGCGGAGCTGTTGTATGTGCCTTGACTTGGCAGCTCTACATGCCTGGTATTCCGAGACGTCATGCTCAGCGCACGTCCAAGCCTGCCCCATAGGAAGCTACAGCCAACAGACTACCATGAGGTGCCCTGTACGAAATATGTGTAAACTGCATCACACTTTTTACTTTGTAAATGCAGATTATTGCAAAGCCACGGGAGACAACAGTTCAGAGCCTACGGAGGACATCGCGCCTTAGCTCCACGATAGCTTCGAACTCCAAAGTTCATCCAGCCTGCAATGTGCCACTGGACATTTCATTGCACGCTGTTACTTCACCGCTTCAAGGACAACTATAAGTAATAATAGTAATAATTGGTGGGTTTACATCGCGGGACAACTGTGATCATAAGCGACGCTACAGGGTAGAACAGCGGATAATTTAGACCACCTTGGGATCTTATGACGTGTGCCGGAAATCTCCGACCCACGGTGCCGGTAACAGGACAAATATTGTTGAGCCAGTTGTTATTGTGTTTGCCATATCGTGCAAGTGACCAGCCTAGTTCGGGACGTACGGTGCATTCTTGTCCCGTGCCGGCTGCGCCTTCTGCGGGTTTTCCTGGGTTTCCTGCAGACGAAGACGAATGTGGGTGCAGTTCCCCTGAAGTCGGCCCAGGACGCATTCTCCCCCTCTTTTTAATACAGTACAGTGAGAACTGCTGAGCAAGAGAGAGAAAGATTTGGTGTACAAAGTACAAGCCCTACATCTTTGTGGCCGACGTCTTCAGTATGTCTCTAGCCCCCACTGAGTATTGTACGTCATGCAGTCATTGTGGATATTAGCTTTACTGTTACTTAGCCTATATGCAGGTGACGTTAAACCATTTCGATGTGCTTGTACTAACGTGTGAAAGGGTGTGTACTAACGTGTGAGAGGGTGTGTACTAACGTGTGAGAGGGTGTGTACTAACGTGTGAGAGGGTGTGTACTAACGTGTGAGAGGGTGTGTACTAACGTGTGAGAGGGTGTGTACTAACGTGTGAGAGGGTGTGTACTAACGTGTGAGAGGGTGTGTACTAACGTGTACTAATGTTCATGGGCGTACGTACGCAAAAAGTGGTATGAAAGTTCAACCGTACTAACCCATCATTATGGTTGAACGTTATTTGCTAGGCTTAGCATTACAGTGCAACTCTTCAAACATTTCGTGTCAAAATTGCCCAAGAGTATTTTTAAATTTATTGGTAGTGAGTCTAGTCAAAATTTTCAGTGTCAAAATTGTTCAGATTATTATTTCAAAATTTGTTTGTCATTTGATAAGAGTTCAGTGTCTATTTAACGAACCCCTCTGAAATCAGTTTCTTTGTTCATCCGTTGAATGTGACCTTCATGATACATTATTTGAGATGCATTTGGCTTTGTTTAGTTATGTTTTATATAAAACATACGAAGAGTGAAAAATGTTGTCCCTGGTTTGGTGTCTCGAGTATTGTGATCAGTAAATTTGCTACTTTGTGTAGCTGTAGTAATATGCCAAAATGGACTTAGATTAAAGCAGATTCCTCGCATCAATGTCGTTCACTGTGTGGTCGTATGTGTAGTGTGGCATGTACAAACAGCATCAGCTGATATTTAAACATACGCAGCGGGAAAATCTTCGTGCGCGTACAGAGCTGCGGACTGACCAGCAAGAAAATTTCACACACACGAAAAAAAAAAAAAAACCGAAAGATTGCTTCCTCGTGACAGAAGAACCGTCATAACGACTGCGTGCACGTGGTGGGAACGTCGCTGTAAAAACCGCGATTTCGGGAGCGAATAATAGCGCTTTGCACAGACAAGTCCGTAATACTGTCGAACGATATATTGGGGGAACTTCATTTAAGTGCAACAGCAACGGAGCTCCTCGGGTGCACCAGCTTGAGGACCCATACGGAGACATTGGAAAGAGATTCCAGCGTTAGCCTTATGTCTGGGATAGGTTAGACATGAGGACATCGGGGATTTGCGCTTTGAATGCTGCTAATAAGGTGTTAATATGATAAAAAAAAGAACAGATTAAAAGCAAATGGTAGACAGAAAAAGAACGGGACTCTTATTTCCCGCTACAGTTGCCCGGTTGCCCCTTGTTTACTTTTTTCTCCCTTCGTGCGTTGTGTTCTGCTCCAAGAGCGCTGCCACCCCTGCCTCTCGTATAGAAAAAAGAATGAATGAAAATTTACGCGATTATTTTATTTCAAGAATGGGATCCACATTCAAATTAGCCAGTGGCAGCGCCTCCTCTATTAGAACAGGCGCTGCCAGTGGTCAAGCCTACTTCTCCCTCAAAGTAGCCAACACAAGACACTCGTCGGGGCCGTCAACACCGTCAACATCTACTTTCCATGCTTAGTGTTTCTTTGTTGTGCAGTTGAAGTGGTCATAGAAAAGTACGATAACAAACGAACATAATTTATTTCAGCACCTCAACATTCTGCCTGGCTCACTTTTAGTCTTTTCCAGGATTCCTCCCAGTTATGGGAGACGTAACGAAGACTTTTTTGTACGCCTGGTGCGGAAAGAAAAAAGTCACTCCACAGTATGAATTTAAAAACACAGGACCCAAACATCGTCAAAGGTTCTTGTGCGAGGTAACGTGTATGCCTGTATGTTACAGTTAATCGAGACATAAAGTGTATGCGCGGATTATCGTTCGGTATAGGCTGTACGCTGTGTCTAGAGGTACGTCCGACGGACGTACCCGCAGCAGAATGCGAAGGGATACGTCGTAGAACGTATTCACATCAGCACACTATACCTCGGTGTGTGCCACGGTTGTCTGTAACTGTTATCTACAGTTTGTAATTAGTATCTTCCACAAATAACACCATGGTGCTGACAGGAGCAGACGTGTGAAGAGTGGTCTCGAGTTTTCCAACATGTCCTGTACAGACAGCGGCCAAAATGTTATAGAAAGTCGTTCGACTGAAAAGATCACCAATAATTGCATCGAGGGCAGTACGTGTGCGTGAACACGTCAGCAGAATGTATTTTGTAGAGCCTGAAATTGTTGATTTCATAATGTACATACATGTCGGAGATTTCTAGCGCACGTCAAAAGATTCCCAGGTGGTCTAATTTATCCGCAGACCTACTCTGTGGCGTCGCTCATGATGGCAGTTGTCTCGCGACGTACACCCACCAATCATTATTGTTATCATCATCACCGTCATAATGTACAAAAAATAGATCCCTAGGAATGCTTAAAGTGTTCATTTTTCCCGTGACCCTGCAGGTCCGTGTTGAGGGCTATGACTACGTTGGTGCAGGAAATTCAACCAATAAGAAGGATGCACAAACAAATGCCGCAAGAGATTTTCTTCAGTACCTCGTGCGCAGCGACTTGCTGAATGCGTCAGAGGTCCCTGTTGAAATTCCGGTGGGTTGGTTTCGCAGCAGTGAGCTCTATTTATGCTTTTGAAAGTTAAGGGTTATGTACAAGACATGCCTTTCACAGTGTGGGAGCACGTCTGGAGGACGAACAGGAGAGAATGCTGTTGCATCAGGAGGACCTCCACCACCACCAGGCGGCTTTCCAAGTGAAAATGTGGATCAAGTACTGCCTTACAGGCAGGGGCCACCTGCAACGTATCTAGATAGACTGGCTGAGAAGCGACGTCTTGAAGAAGTAAGATATATTTTGAAATATATTTTGGATATTTTTTTTCTTCTTTTTACTGCTTACAATTAAAGTGTTCTAGCACTTGTTAGCAACTGTGCTGTTGTGAAATACAGCGGAACCACGTTTATCCGAAGCTGGCCATTTCCTGCTAAAATGTCCGGATTACTTAGTCAGATATAGGGCGGGTTTTCCCTCTGAACAAAGCCCGGTTAAGCTGATGGTGGCATACCTCACTTTGACCGAATAAGCAAAGTCCTCTGCTATATATTTGTTACTTTGGTTTCCCACAATTTTGGTCAAAGTTCGGAAGCTGAAGTCCGGATAAACAAGGCTAAAATACATGGGTAAATATCTGTCCCCATATTTTTATTTATTGTCTGGACAGCACGGGAGCCGTATAAATGAAGTCCGGATAAATGCGTGTCGACTGTACCTGTTTTAGCCATCTCAATGACTCGTGAGATTTACTTCTGTCTCTTTCACAGGCTGAAGACCTAGATATTAACTCAGGTATTCATGGGAATTGGACCATCGACAATGCTAAGTCACGGCTGCATCAATTTCTTCAGATAAACAAGATTAATGCAGACTATACGTACCATGAGATTGGACCAGGTCACGGGAAGTAAGGCGTTTTCTGTACAAATAAGCTACACGTGGCAGTGTGTCATTTGTTGGCAAATAGCAGTTGATGAGACTTTTAACAACTGATGCACATTCATGTTTTCACAAACCATTGTTTGAGTGTTCCTAGTTCTGTATTCAAATGGCTTTAACCTGGTAAAACAAGGTTCAACTCTGCTGCTGCAATCTCTATCTTGGCGAAAAGTAATGTTTAAGCATTTATACAGGATCTGACTTTTTCGGGTTTAACCCAATTACTCCTGATAGTTCCCTCTCGAATTAGCCTCCTGCCTTTTTGTGATGGATTCGGTTTTCCCAGAGCTCTGCGTGTGTATCCTTGTATTGCATGTATACCCCTGTGCATTGCAGTACGCATGCGCACCAATGTGTGCCGAGTGTGCATTGCAATGTTATCAACGTCGTCATCTTCTTCTTCTGCTTTCTCCTTTCTGGTCATTAGCCAGGATGACGTTTGGCCACGAATTAGCATGGGTATTAGAAACAGGCTGTTGCCATTACGAAGTGGTGGAAAGCACTTTTTATATCTTTTTCACAGTACCCTAAGCGTGACCTTCCAAACGAGAGAAGGGATGCGAGAGTCATCTGTCCTACCGAGACCTCAAAAGCTTCTTCTTTTCTTTTTTGAAACGGTGTTAGTGCTACAAGGCAACTACGGCCGTAAGCAGTGTACGGATGTGGACAGGTGGGATACAGGACAACAGGAATGAGGGAAAGATAGTCTTTAAAGGGAACTGTGCCGACATATGTACCTAAAGTCCTAGGGAAACCCAGGGAAAATCTCAGGCAACAAAGCCAGCAGTGGGATTCGAAGTTACCACCTCTCAGTCCATGCATGGAATGAATGACATATTAGCCCACTCGGCCATGCCTCTGGTGAAAAGTTCCATCTGAGGAAAGATTTGTGCGTGGTTAATTGTAGGTCATCGACAGGGGGTGTAGCTGAGGAGGCTGGCACAGAGTTAATGCTAAAGTCGAGCAATATTTGACTTAAGACCTGCCTCAAAAGCCTGAGCTTTCGCTCCTTAATATTGAGAAGGAGCGAGGGAACGTACTCACACTTGCTGAACTGACTGTTAGTATTTGTGTGCCGATGGGCATTTGTGATGTGGAAAGAACAATTGCAAAGTTGTGATACTTTTAGCAATCAGAAAGCTCTCAAATGTCCTCTGAGTTTCAGAGAATGCAAACGACGCTTTTCGTTAACAAGAATGGAATCTAGGTTATGTAGTTCGCAGCTCCAGCATTCGCAGTCTGATATGCTTAGTCCCTTCTCTTCATAAATATTGCTTCTGTTGAGCAGTCTAATGTGAAACACGTCCATTGTCCTAGTGTGTGTATATCATAAAAAATGTGCTGGACAGGCGACCCACCGCACGGTGGTACTAATATCCTTATAACACATGAATGTCTGAACATCATTTTCACCCTGAATTAAAGAAAACCATTTAACCCGAAAAAGTCGGACCCTATCTGCTGAAATGAAGTAATGTGCCACTTACTGCAAAGGGGTGCTTTCTTCGATGTTTGTGAATGAAGCATTCCTTGCTTACCCTGGTGTATCCGAGTAGCTGGCGATAGAAAACTCGCAAGAGCATTGAAAATGCTCCCGTGTCTTCTATCACCATATGTCTGTGCAGTACACCCAGTCCCCCAGCTCGCTTCCTGTGAAATTGCTGCGGATGGATGTTGAGAGCATGTACTTGAGCTGGTGGACTGGTGTGTCTGCAGGTGATCACTGATCGAGCTGGCAACTGCTGCCTGCGTGTCTGGTGAAGTCCTGCGAGCATTTTGAGAGAAAGTGATCCTACAAAGTCTGGTTGGTTTCCTGTTTTCTGTTATTTGTGTTTATATATGTATATATATATTTTTTTTACATCCTTTTAACTTTGTGTGTGCACTCATATATAAAGGTACTCCCATGCAGATATATTTGATATTGAGCATTTTGCAGTACTTAAATCTGGCAAATATGAGATATTGCAAGGTAGAAATGGACAAAATGCAAGTGATCTGGAAGAGCTATAAAAATATATACGAAACACGAAAAAAGATATGTGCAAAATCTAATTTGGCACACAAGAAATTGGTGGTCTCTGAAAGACCATCTGTTCAGTGGTAATGGGGCACAGCTGACATGTCATTTGAAAATTGTAAAGGCCTTATCTGAATTTCCCTGTGATTGGGGAAGCTGAATATTGATTTGGCCAGGCAGAACGTAGAGATGAGTACGTTGCTGTAGCACGTTTACTTGCTGCACTAGTCTGGTTAGACATCTCTGTCACTAAAGGCAGGTTTATATTATTCCTGTCTCACACTGTCGTATATTTTATGATTTGACATGTCACATTATATTGCAAGTGTGATTACATCTCCCATAAGTTTAAGCTGCTAACTTTGGCCCATTCAGAACACTATGCGATACACTGATTTTCTTTACAAGCTCATCGCGGTATTTTTTTCTGCAGGATTTGTTACGCTTTATACATATGCATGCTTCTCCCTATAACCTCTAATTTCATCCTGTATTTCATCTACATTTTGCACCCATGCTTAACACAAGTGATGCATAACAGACCTCAAAACAAGTGATTGTCACAGTCATTGCTATGGGGCTTTAGAATTTGTTTTTCTTCGGTTTTGCTTTTTGCAGGTCATTTATCGCTGAGATGGCTTTCTTCGTGCGCAAATTGAACACCCGTAAGTTTGGTAAATTACCTTTGCTGAGAAATTTCTGTGTAGGTTGCAATCACTCATCATGTGTACACGCATATATTTTTTGCAGGAGTTCATGCCAGAGAGCAGGGCTCCAACAAATTGATGGCATCGAAATCGTGTGCTCTCTCTCTCGTAAGGCAGCTCTTTCACCTTGGTGCTATTGAAGCCTACTCAGGTGTTACCAAAAAGAAGTCTGACAGCAAGGTTAGAAGCATATTATACCCAGAAAGAGGGGTATTCTAGATATCAAAATGAACAGCTTTTGAATATTTCTGTCCTTAACTTAGGTGTGCAGTTGAAAGGGTTGTGCAATTTTCTCTTTTAGTTGGAACCCTATGAAGTTACTGTGAAGCCCGAGCTTGCTGAGGAGCTGGAGAACCTCATACAATCTTTGAACGTCACCCGTGTTACTGTACCCTCACCAGACGAAGTAGGTTATTGCTAATACTTCTAATGTGGGTTATATAGTTTGTTTTGCATTATGCCCAACCTTTTCCATAGATGGCACAGCAGGCTGCTCCATTTAGCCTCAAAGTGCCCAAGGAGTTAGAGGATGAGAAGGTTGTGGCACAAGCAATACCAGGAGGTGTGGTTCCATGGTCGCCGCCACAGCAAAACTGGAACCCATGGATTTCTTGCAATATCGATGAGGGCCCAATGGCCACTGTAGGTCTTCTCGCTTCTTCTTGCTTGACTTGTTAAAGCATGTGTCATGTGGTTGATGTAATGCTTTTATGTTTCTCAGATGTCACTGCAACAGATTAGCGAAAACATACTCAACAACTACAACGAGCAGATTGATAAGGATCCAAAGCTGAAAAAGGTTAGCAGGAACATGCAGACAACAATCTCGATAACTTAATGCTATGGAGTGCTGACTTTGGGCCATGTGCTGACTTTGGGCTATGTGCTGATGAAGTAGTAAAGCTTATTTGCTACAGATGATAGATGAGCGTTACCAGCTCCCAGTCTACAAGTCTTATGATGCAATCCTGGATGCCATTCACGAGTCCCCGGTGGTAATAATTCGAGGTGCAACAGGGTGTGGAAAAACTACTCAGGTTTGTGAACTTTCTTGATTTGTGAAACTGGGAAAAGAGAAGTGTTTTACATCATTGGAAAATTCTGTAGGTCCCCCAGTATATCTTGGATTCATACATCAACCAGGGCATTGGTGCTGAATGTTCTATAATCGTAACTCAGGTAAGTGGATGTGCGTGCTGCATTTATCAGCACAATGATGGCCCTTAAAGCTTCTAACTTAGCAGTATATTGTCGTTACCCAGCCTCGTCGCATCAGCGCCACATCAGTGGCTGAGAGGATTGCCGAAGAACGTGCCGAAGAATTGGGGCAAAGCGTTGGTTACAGTGTCCGTTTTGAGTCGATTCTGCCTCGTCCGTATTGTTCCATTCTATTCTGCACCGTAGGTCAGTCCAGCGTGAACTTTATTTTGCCTATTTGAAGCTCTCTCGATTGATGCAGTTCTAAATTGTTTTGTCTTGTTCCGCAGGTGTCTTGTTGAGAAAGCTGGAAGCAGGATTGAGAGGAGTGTCCCACGTCATCATTGATGAAATTCACGAACGAGATGTTAATGTAAGTGAGATCGTGTCATAGGATTCTTTCCCCTTTTGTAGTGCGTAGGTTCGAACTCACTTTCAAAGCCTGATGGTTCTGAGTACACACTCAATCTGTTCAGAAACTGACCCAGTGACCCCATGGCTCCCATCCTTGAAAGGAGTAGCAACCTAGGAGTGGCTTATTACTGCCATATTATTGAGTGAAATGTTTCATCATTGTCGTAAAAAGGCATTGTTAATGATGCCACATTGAAGAAAATGGTGTTGAAAACTGTCATCTGTGGTAATCTTTTCCTGTTATCAGCTGCCATCAGCTATTCTGCACATATTGTTTTATAACTCTACTCTGACTTCTTGTCTCAGGTCATTTCTACTGTGACACATAGCCTTCAGCTACCCCAAGCTTGTTTTGGGACACAGCCTTTGTTGTGTTGTACATTCTTTCAAGTCAGGTTTGAATCTCAGTTGAAGGTCCTGCTTTCTTTTCCAGACTGACTTCATCATGGTTGTGACACGGGATATCGTCAGAGCCTTCCCCCATCTTCGTGTGATTCTTATGTCCGCCACCATTGATACTACACTCTTCCAAGAGTATTTTGACAATTGCCCAGTGATAGAGGTTGAGGGCAGGTCGTTCCCAGTTCAAGGTTTGACCTGATTGATAAACATGTCGTGCTAACATCTCACCCTCTCTTCTATTTGTGTGCCGTTACAGAATACTTCTTGGAAGATTGTATTGACATTTTGGACTTTATTCCACCGCCAAACAACAAGAAAAGGCGCAAGGACGAGGATGAAGGGATTGAAACTGATGAAGCGGAGGTAAGCTCCTGCTGTCAAAACAGAAGTCTTTGTGAAAGCATGAGAGTTAGTGTTTATAACAGACAAGCTGCTGCTGACTCTGGATGGTTGTAGTCTGACAGCTGGTCTTTCCTGCTTGCATATATATCTGAGATAAGCACTCATTATGGCTTCTTGTATTCTAACTTTGTACAATTGTGTTTTCAGAAATGTGCTATGTATATGCATACACTATTTATAAATTTAATTTACTTTAATTTCAGACAATTGTGTATTTAGCACGTGTTTCCACTACAGTCGTGTGGATGTGTTATTGGGCAGCATTTTTGTAGAATAGTTGGCATTCCATTAACAATATGTTGACTGTCAATTTGCAGGAAAACTTGAACAAAGTGATAGGTCCTGGCTACAAACCAAGCACAAAAATGTCAATGGCACAGCTGGATGAGAAGCAGCTATCATTCGAGCTCATAGAGGTAAAACGTTACAGTTTGTGGGAAGCCTTCACTGTTTCAGTGGAATCCTAACTTTTTTTAATGTTTTTTTTTTTACGTTCTAGGCCTTGCTGTCTTACATCAGTGGACTAGATGAAAAAGGGGCCGTCCTAATATTTTTGCCCGGCTGGAATCTCATATTTGCTCTAATGAAGCATCTGCAACAGCATCCACAATTTGGAACTTCACGCTACTTGATCCTTCCACTGCACTCTCAGGTTCCACGGGAAGATCAACAGAGAGTGTTTAGACCAGTTCCAGACAATGTTACGAAGGTAAACTTGGTTTGCTTGTGGCTTGCAAGTTGAGTAGTATGCATGTGTGGGCTGACGAATCATCATTTCAGGTGATCCTGTCAACAAATATTGCAGAGACCAGCATCACAATCAATGACGTGGTTTATGTCATTGACTCATGCAAGTGAGTGAACTTATACACCGTGTCTGGTACCTGTCATGGGAACCTGCGGTTCATTTTGTTCCATTACGATCATGTATTTTTTATTCTATTATTTTACTTATATACCTAACTTCCTCAGTGTTAACTCATATGAGGGTCACTGGGGTCTTCGTGGTACCTTATAGACTTATAGATAATGTTTTGTGTACTACTGTGTTATGGCTGTAAAGGAGCATGGTGAACTGTTTACACCAATCACCTTCCAGGGCAAAGATGAAGCTGTTCACATCCCACAACAACATGACTAACTACGCTACTGTGTTTGCATCCAAGACTAACCTAGAGCAGCGTCGAGGACGTGCAGGACGTGTTCGCCCCGGCTTCTGTTTCCACCTGTGTAGTAGAGCACGGTTTGAAAAGTAGGTGCAAAGCATTAGAGCCCTTTATTATTTAAAACACACTTGTCTGCAACCCATTTTTATGTTTCAAAAAGGCTGGACAATTACACAACACCGGAAATATTCAGAACTCCTCTGCACGAGTTGGCTCTTGCCATCAAGCTCCTTCGTCTTGGTGACATATCAAAGTTTCTTGCAAAAGCTTTGGAACCTCCTCCATTGGATGCTGTCATAGAGTCTGAAGTTCTTCTGAGAGGTGGGTTCTTGCATCCTTTCTTTGTAGAATGTCTCAGTTTTGCTCAGTTGGTGCTGGCTTACTTTGGAATACTCTGCACATACTTCACAAGAGCTACTGTGAGTGAGTTCCATTTTTTGCTTGCAGAAATGGGAGCACTCACTGTGTATGGAGAATTAACGCCACTGGGAAAAATTCTCGCTCGACTTCCCATTGAACCGCGCCTTGGGAAAATGTTGATTCTTGGACTCATCCTTGGGTAACTTACACATTTCTTTGTATACGTGTAATATATACATTTATTTTTGTCTTCAGTGGTGGAGATGCCCTGTGCACAATCTCGGCAAACAGTAGCACATTTCCCGAGCCATTTGACACGCCATTCCCACGTCGCCTGGGCTATGTTCACCGTCGCTTCTTTGGAAACCGGTGGAGCGATCACGTGACACTGCTGAATGTGTATAGCCATTGGGAACAAGCTCACATGCAGGGAGAGTATGCTGAAGCCGCCTTTTGCGACCAGTTCTCAGTCTCGATGCCAACGATGCGCATTACCCACGATGCAAAGAACCAGCTGATGACTCTGCTTCAGAGTGCTGGATTTCCAGAAGCATGTGTTGCACCAGAAAGCTACGTTTTCCAAGGGCAGGATCCAAAGCTGGACATTGTACGTTTTTTTCTTATTCGGTTACTGTGTCCACTACTATTGGCTATGCTTTTCCTTACAGGTTGTGGGACTCTTGACGATGGGCCACTATCCAAACATCTGCTACCACACGGAGAAGAGAAAAGTGCTGACTACGGACAATCGAACTGCACTCATCCACAAGCTCTCGGTCAACTGCACCAACCTGCCACCCAAGTTTCCTTCTCCTTTCTTTGTCTTTGGAGAGAAGGTCTGTTCTTGGAGAGTTGCTTAATTGACTCATCGATTCGAGCACATGACAATTCTGTTTACATAGGTTCGTACCAGGGCAGTTTCATGCAAGCAGATGAGCATGATAACCCCCCTTCACATTCTGCTGTTTGGTTGCAAACGAGTGGAACTGGTCGGGAATGTGGTGCAAGTGGATGGATGGTAAGATGGCTTTTCTTCTCTCTTTGTGATTGTGTAGTTGTGAGCAGAGGCATTTGTTTAAGCTGGTCCTTTGCAAAACTACTGCTCAGGCTGCTCAATTAAATTTTTTACACACTTCCGAGTCAACTAGGAAACGTTTTTGGAAACTGTCAGTACACCTTTCCTTCTTCAGTGTAAGGAACTTCTTTCCCACAGTGAAGGATGGTTGACGAGAAGTGCACTCGTCACTTACAGAGAAGTGCACTCGAGCAGTGCAGTTGTCTTCAAAATAATAGGGCAGTGTTTGGAGTTCAAATCGACAACTTCTCAGTTATGCTACATTCACCACAAGTGACATGTTGCAAACATTACAGCACAAGTATAACTGTATTTTCCTTTCCAGGATCAACTTGAGAATAGACCCCCAGGTTGCCGCCAACATTGTCGCTCTTCAGCAGTCTGTGGAAAACCTGATCACTGAGGCCACAGCAGATCCCGAATTGCTCAGCCAGCCTCACGGAGATTTTGTCCGTATCACAGACATTACGAAGAAGCTGTGCCGCTTTGATGCCGCTCAGTTGAGCTCTGAGAACGTAGTTGTCGCTGAGTCCTTTGAGTAAGTAAATGTCTGGTCCTGTCTTTGTATTGGAGTTCTATATCCTTAGTACAAGCTATAGGACTTTGTTTCCAAAAGTTGCATCTTGGACGTATTATTTTCGTCTTCCCATAGCTGCGACGGCCCACCAAGGAAGGCTCCACGGCTCAGTGCTGGCATGACCCGACCGCTTGATGGAAATGGTAATGGAGAAAGCTTTAGGGGTGGACCAAGAGGATTCATGGGGGGGCCTCGAGGAGGTTTTAGGGGTGGTTATGGCAGTGGCTATGGCAGCGGCTATGGTGATGACTCTGGTGGCTATGGAGGTGGTGGAGGTTACAGGGAGGGATACAGAGGAGGGCATGGAGGAAGATTCAGGGGGCGTGGGAATGGATTCGGAAGTGGTGGTGGTTATTTCAGGGGCGGCTATGGCAACAGGGGAGGTGGTTATGACTCTCCAGGAGGATATGGAGGAGGGTTTGGAAGAGGACGACGTAGGCCTTGGTAAACTCGAAGTAGATAGCATGGCGTGGCCTCTGTTATCGGGCATCAAACATGTCCAGCATTTTTTCACTGTTATAAATAAGGAGCAGTTTCTCAGTTTATATGCCTATGATGAAAGGCATCACTCCGCAGGCATTAACCACAGACTTGTTCAAAGATGTCGCAAGTACCTGTATTGATAGATTTGGAAATAAAAATCTAGTCGTCAAATCAGATACTACTGGTTTACAGGTAGCATCACAAAATATGTGAGGCCGATCAAGGTTTACATTTCAATCAGTAAATCAAGTCATTTTCTGTGTTAGTATGTACCAGGGTGATTCCCAAAGGTTTCTGGCTTGACTAGCTTTTAGAAGTCAAGGAGGGAAACAAATATGTCACTTTTCAACATGGTCTCCCTTTACTTCGGCGCACTTTTCATACCTTTGAATTAACATTTCTATGCCCTTGAAAAAATAATCTGCACCTTTGTCTGCAAACTGACCCAGAACTGCATGTTGCAATTTATTGTCATCCGCGAATTTTTTGCCTCGAAGAGGTTTCTCCAATTTCGAGAAGGGTTGGTGGTCAATAGGGACTAAGTCTGGACTGTAGGATGGGTGCTGTGTCTCCTGAAACCCACATTCATTCACTGCAGCCTTCGCAACACTTGCCGTATGGGCTGCAGCATTGTCGTGGAGGAGATGAACACAATAACTGAGTCTTCCTCGTCTCCTCTTATGGCGTTGCGCAGCTTGTGCAGGAGTGAATCATAGTACTCTGTGTTCACAGTGGTATTTCGTTCTTGATTTTCATCGACAAAAGAGACATTTTCATTAGTCATCGCTTCCAAGGGCCGACCATCACGAGGACCGTCCTCGATGCTCTCCCTTCCTAGGTGAAACTGTTTAGCCCATTCACAGTGGAATATGTAGGAGAAGCCTCCTCATAAACATCATCTAGTTGCTGCTTGACATCTAGTTGACAGCGCTTGGGGAAAGGCCTTCTTTGGTGAAGAACTTTATCACAGTGCAGTACCCCATTTTTAATATTACTGCTAGATTGTCTTCCACATGTTCATCAAACGCGAGCTCTTCGGTGACGACTCTCTTAGAGCCTTGAAACTTGTACATTGACCTATGTATATGGCGCTATCTGTCACTCACAGCGTTTTATAATAGGTGAACATTTTACATGTCAGGCCAGAAACTTTTGGAATCACCCTCGTACCTTTAGTGTGTTCTTAAATTGGGAACTAAAATCTATAACCAGTTAAGAAGTAGAGAGTAGTTGTCACGAAGATTATTAACTCTGGATTACACAGCACTTCATTTCTTAATACAGATGGTATGGTTGATTCAGGTTTGTTAACCCTAGTGAATAAGGGCAGCAGATCCAGTTAAATTCCACACCAGCATCATTGGCACTTGGAAATAAGAATCAGTAGCTTGAGTCAGTGGTAGTGAAAGATTTATTTGAGCTCCACTCAATGATGATTATGAATATGAGAAATTGAGCAACAGCAGTAATGAAATATTTACATGAATATGATGAGTATTGATGAACTTAAAAAAACAAAAAAAAAACAATGCCTAAACATTCTCCAACCTCTTACTCCCCTGCCCGTTACTCTGCTTGTTGTCCTCTACGGCATTCAAGTCTATTATTTTTGCCGATGTGACTGATGAAGCGTGGGAGAATCCAAGCTTGGACGTGATGATCCTCTCCAGGAGGATGAAGGGGGATTCGAAGGTCACAGTAAGGGCAAATGAGAGGCAGTAGGAGACAAATAGGTGACCTATGAAAAGGTAGCCCTAGGGAAGAAAAAATAAAATGAAGTCTCAGTGTCGCATGCTTATTTGCAGTGTTATCTGTGTCCAACAAACACTGTGAGCAATAGCTATTCAAAGCAGTACAAAAACAATGCTGCTTCATATAATTATTTTTGGTAGTGTTCAACTAAGTTGCATAAGCTAGTGTGGACATATGTTGGCCATCATGTAAGTATAACCGAAGCTGGTACTCAGTAGCACACTGTCACTTGAGTTAATGCTTCAAACATATGACTAATGTGTGATTAATGAGTTGCAAAGTCTTTGCATAAATAGCAGGAGAGCACTTCATACTCGGTTCATTTTGTAAGCTTAAGCACACAAATGTCATACTCTTGTTGAGTTCACCTATCCTGTTTTAATAATACTAGCTGTGCACCTGAGTTCTTTGAACATTTACTATGCCTTACCGTGAAGAACTGTGTAGTATAATATGGCTTCTTTAAGTATGCTGTGTGCCACAAAATCAGCAGTGGGTGTGCTAGATACACGAGGAATGTCAATCGGCTGAGTGGTACGAAGGGCTTCCAGGAAAGAATTTTATTGATGAACCCTATAGAAGATTGAGACAAATTTTTTACTATTTTGCTCAACAGGAAGTAATATTCAGAGCACTTGACTTACCTCCATTACCCGTAGCACAGGCTACAACTATCCAGGCAATTCCTAGTGCCCAGGCTGTGCGACTCAAAGAACCATAAAGAACGGCTACACCCAGGGAGGGTGCTTCGTTGGCATTCCAGTCGTACACACCAAATAAGATGACCAGGTTTAATCCTCCGGCTACTAGCCAGCCCAATAACCGGGAAACCTACACAGAAAGTCAACATTAATGTGCAGCATATCACAATGCGTTCCTGTACAGCATGTAGCTTTCCAACTAATAGGGTTGTGTGATTGGTCGCTTTAAATGTAAGCAGGACCATTTATAGTGAATAATTGTGCAAGCCAAGCCAACATTTGCAACGTGTGCAGCTTTTTTTTTCTTCTTTTTTTCTAAGTTAGGCAGTGAGCCACACATGTGAGCCATCAAACAGCATCTGTAAGGTGCCAATTTTTAAGCTGTTCATGTTAAAAATCATGTCCCTTTTGCCTTCCTTCCCAGGTCTGTAATCCGAACAGTTGCACTGGCATTTGGAGGCACTCAGTATTTTCAGTATGCTAGTACCAAGTGCCATGGTATCACTTAGAGCAGCTGAACTCTCACCCTGTTCATTCGAAGTGTCCTGTTCTTGTGCAAGAAGTAGCCTGTTGCCATTCCTATGCAGAAGGCTGTTAGGTGCGTGTACGGACGATAGCCGATGTAGCTCATGTAATCATTGTAGTGGCTGTGGGAATTATGAGTTTGACATAGGCAAAGCATTGCAAAGGGAGAGGCTATTAACTTACTCTGGGTCGGGGTCTACAAATAGTGGGATTGGCGGAAAGTTTCTGGAGTACGTTATGGCGGCCACCACAATAATAGACAGCATTCCGAGTGCAGCCAGAATGCCAAAACCTATTCTAGGTTTCCTGTTTTTGTACAAGGAAAAGCTTATTAGCTCTGCTTATTGTTAATGTCTTATGCAGACCACGTACCTGTATAGGAGGAAAAAAATAATGGGTGCAATGATGTAGTAGTGCATGTCACAAGACAGGTACCATCCATGGGGCAGGCACTGAAAAGGTTATAGTTTCTCAGATTTTATATTGAGGATGCCAAAATGAGTGTGCGTATGCCATGTGTATAGTGGCGTGTGCTGTTACCCCCAATTTGTCTGCCTGCTGCTGAAGCAGTTTAGCTTATTTATTTATTTTCTTAACTATCCTCAGGTTACGGAGGTACTGACACCCAAAAGATAGCTGTAGGTGTTATTTGTACAGCTGTAGTCTTCACCCTTTTGGAGAGCATACTCACAACATACCATGTCCTCTCTGCGGATCCATGAGCCTATGTAGAGTGGGTTAGTCCACCAATTGTGCTCACATGCCCGCACATAGGGCTGTAAAGTTTCATTCCACACTGGTCCACTGCCAGTTAGTGGAAGCAAAATCATGAGCAGGGATACCAGTATGAATGCTGGCGTCAACCTGCAAAAGTGGGGTCATTCCTTACATCTTTTTATGAGAATGTCTTGTAAGTGTTATAGTTACCTCCAGTATCGGTGGAAATAATAGATGAAGAGACTGAACTGCCCTTCATGCTTCTGCAGTTTCTCGAGGCTTGTATATGCGACCAAAATACCGCTGCAAACATAAAATGGTAATAGACGTGATGACTGCCTGGTGTTTATGCTTCAGTAGTCAACAAGCACTGGTGTACAGATGTTTCTTTCTGTTTTTAAAGATTCGTTTTCACTTTTAGTATGTGTGACACCCCCGGATTTACTTTCGGACATGTGTGGAATTGTCTGCTGACTAATTACTGATACTTTGTGTTGGGTGAAGGGGGCAGAGAGAGATTACAGACATCCCGCCATCCCCCTCTGTGAGTTTTGTGGGTTGGTTATAAAAAATAACTAAAACAGCTTGTGCTTTCAAGAACTGGGTGCTTTAAAAAGAATGCACTTGCTGAAGAGTGCAAGGAAGGGTATCTCCACGTTTGCATGAATGCTCAGTGCTAACCGATACTCAACTCCAACCACCAGATCACTCGAAATGTTGCGGTGAACAATTAAGAAAATCAACTCACGAGATGGTGACAAAAGTCTCAACAGCAGGGAACACATTAAGGACGATCTGGAAAGGGAGCGATTTGCCCCACTGTAAAGCTTCAAGAAGGCCACCTAAGCGAAGCGAGGACAACAAGCACTGTTAATATGCCGATTTTTGCACATTCGCCTAATTTCTATTAAATGCAACCCACCAGCAAGCACATAGTTCTTGTAGAAGAACGTGTGACCAAGAATGATCCATCCCATAGTAAGAACACGCATCCCGTGCAGAGGCGCCAGAGTGCCAGACTCGGTGGACAGGATACGTTCACCATTTGTGTAAGCAGAAAATGTCAGCAGAATATCCGTTATCCAGTCTGCATAGAAAAACGAAGGAAAGTAATGTGCCAGAATTACGATATGTGGGTTTCTTTGTTGTCTTTTTCTCCCGCATACTTACTTTTTTCCCTTTTGTGGGGCTTAATATCCGGTTCAACAATAGACCAGCTCTGTAGAATACGGGGAGCCACATCAAGAGTTGTGCCCAGGAGGACCAGTGAAACAAAGAAGGCTAATATCCCACTGAAAAGGACAAGTATTTTTCTACTTCTGTGCGTGTAAGGGCATTCTAACAGTCAGTCGATGTTGCAGCGACTTACATGGCTGTGAGCTGGAACGTTGTGTATCTGACTGGGTGTTCCTTCTCACACCATGGGATGGTAACATTCAGTTGTGCCAGATTTGCCACTGGAATGTTCAAGAATACATGTGATGTGTGCTCGTTAGTGTTTCATACAGACATGTGAAATGGAGGACACCTTTTCCATTTCCCAACACCAATGCATGAACCGAGGTGCTTATAAGACCCCGTCAATACTGTTGGTGCCCATATTTTCCTTTTCATTTTGTCTTATTGCTAAACAGCAACAGCTCCGGTTTCTACCAAATATACCGATTTTCATCAGTTCGAACTGATCTACTACATAGTAGTGGGCACACCCCAATGAAAGGGAGGACAGTGAAAAACTGTGGGTATAACGTGGCAAAGGGCTGATCATGGCATGCATCTCGAACCATTTTTTGGTACACATATTCCATAAATAGAAGCACTACAAGCTGGTGAAGCATGAAACACAGAGACAACACAGAGCACTATGTGGTGTATCGTCTCTTATCTTGTGGTGTGTCATCACTTTTTGTTTTTTTTGTCTCTGTTTTTAATGCATCTAACTGATATAGTTATTTGATATGTCTTTTAAAAGATCACACAAGGCCTATATCAGAGGGACTGTGATCACATGTGCCTCCAGGTATTTTCTAATATCCGGATCTCCCTCAAAGGTAGTTGCACAGACAAGCAAATAACGCATATCTGATCTATCAATTAGATTCAGCGATAAATACTGCTAACAGCATTCAGTGGGATCTATTCAGGTCATTTACTACGTTGTTTCTGTGCACCTGGACCGCAACATAGAGTAGGATATTGGAATCTTTGCTATACCTGTGTCTGCCAGAGTCTGGACGTCCTTCTTTGAACATGTTGAAGGCATGCAGAGGCCAAGCCGAATTTGAGCAAAATAGAAGTACGCCATCGACATGTCGCCCAATAAGTTCTGCGGAGAAGCAATGGAAAGTAAATCTTGTCGCTAGTAATGCCTTTGGTCTTCAGCATGAGAATCTGAACTGCCTTTATTGCCCTGCTTCAAGGTGGCACATTTTTCCTGGGCAATCGACATTCGTTCTCTTTGCAGTGCAAGAGTAATGAAAGATGACTCAAGCAACCCTTGAACGACCCTTCAAATTTCGGGGCTGTCTGTAGTGCAGTGCGTTTCCAATTGCACTTGAGTGTTTGGGTTTGTTTGCGAATCTGTCAGACTGAGTTCACGTACCTTGTAAAGTGGCACTTGGTCGGTGAGGTTCTTAAGGTATGTTTTCGGATTGTAATGTGCAGGCTTCGGGGGTAGAATGGGGCGAACCTCGGCGGCACAGTACTGGCCGTGGAAATACTTTTCCACCTTCCCGCTGTACTTTCTATGAGTCGCCCTGACGGACAAGCACTCATCCATGTCACCGAATGCCGTCAGAGACCCATAAAATACACCGTCGGGTGCTTTTCCGGTAGAGTCCAGCACTACAAGAAGAGAAATCATGTTTTTACTCAGCCCACAACATGGGGAAATCGCCGTAGAATGTCAAGTAGCCTTGCCAGAAACTTTAACGTAGGTTTTGAATTTATGGCAACAGTTCAGAGTGTTCCTATTGAACAGATGTAAAGTGAACAAAGTCTTTTCCTTCATTTTCAAATTCTGTATTGGTACATAGCATTTTNTTTTTTTTTTTTTTTTTTTCAGCATAAGAGTTACACAGGGGGCATCACGACTTGCCAGCATACTGTGAATGTGCCTAAATACATAGATTTTTTTTTTTTCACCTTTCTGCAAGGTAGATGCTTTGAGAGGTTCAGGGGTGAGAGTGCTGCGGCGTTTGTGAGCATATAGATATATACGTGTGTGTCCCTAGGCAAATGGCAGTCACTCTGCTATAATGCATCAAGATTTCTGAACACACACCTCCTATCGTCGAATGTGTGATTGCAGGGAAGTACCAAAGTGTGGATCGAGAAGAAACGAGGGGGGTCATCTGTATGTACAGTATCCAGGCACAGAGCCTTCAATGATCTAAGGAGGTCATGGATCTAGAGTTCTCAATATGGCTGATATCTGTGAGATTAGAGAATAAAGGGATTATGCTGGACGTAAAGTGTTTCAGAACAAAGTCATGCGCAAGCGGTTAAGTGATAGAATGCTGGAAACGTATGCATCAAGTTTATTTGTTGTAACGTGTGTTTCCAATTTTTTGCAGTGGAAAAGGGAGAAAGAGTGTTTGGCATGTGACCATGTACAAAGGAATGATGGACCTTCTCCCCTTTTTCGTGGAAGTCCCATCGTGTCATATAACGCTGGGTGGGATCGCCTTAGTTGCACGTAACCAGGTACAGCAAGCAGTATAGTCACTGAAAGAGCATTAGGAAGGAGAGAAAACTCAAAAGGTCAGTGAGAATCAAAAAGCAGCCGCAACACACAGGTGAGGCATTGTGTTTCTGCACGCTGACGCCATGTAGTCATACAGAACTGTACCTGCAGCCACCCTTCTTATGTTCCAGAGGCAATGTACAAAA
The DNA here is from genome assembly GCA_029532675.1 of Ornithodoros moubata. NCBI lineage: Eukaryota > Metazoa > Arthropoda > Arachnida > Ixodida > Argasidae > Ornithodoros > Ornithodoros moubata. The sequence goes on from JARGYV010085956.1 coordinate 22,871, forward strand.
TTATACAGGTGGTGTCAAATCTAGTGCCTTTTAAAACATGTTTTTGAAGTTCCGTTTTAGTGCTAAGTTGTGGCCATGTGCGATGTGTATAGATGAAGGCAGGACAGCAGAAAAGAGAGGGGGTTAGTGTGCGTCCTGGGACGACTTCAAGGGAAGTGTGTTGACATACGTCTTGAAAGCCTGGGGGAAGTCTGGAAGAACCCACAGACAGTACAGTAAGCAGTGGGATTCGAACCCTCTACCTCCCAGTATAGAGCCTGAATGAGTGACACCCTAGCCCACTCGCCCATGCTGCTGGTCCTTTTGCAATATATTTCCTCGAATTTCTGGCGTCACAGTGTTGGAGCAGATCCTTCCTCTCATTTTGTTATCGCTACTTAATTGTTGCTGCTTTCGGTTTGTTGTCTTGTGTGTCGAGTGATTAGGCACACCTTCCTAAAAATGGCCTTCGAACCCAGCCACTCCCGTATGATGAGAATTCTGGCGCAGGCCATGCTTGTAGCCATGTAGAATCTTTCGCATTTCACCTCCAGTTCCAGCACGCAAGCTTCGGGCTAAGGCACGATGGCCAGTAACCTCTAGCTCCAAGGTCAAGCCGAGCTGTATTATGCGGTTGGCTGCCCGTCTTACCCAACCCTTTCGAAGACGAAGCTGGACCTTATCTCAAGGTCTCGTCCGATGATCATCCGGCACCACGAAAGTGGCCAAACCAGCCTTGATAAATCCCGGTTGTTTTCTTTGACCCTTGGGTTCCAATTGCGAAACAATGGAAATTGGACGCATCGGCGGAGGATTCGTGTAGATGATCGAACTGTCTCGGAAACTCCCGATGTAATTTCCGTCAGGCAAAGACTCGTAGCAAAATGATTGAAGACTGAATGACAAACATTCCGAAAAGTGTTCTGTGCAAACCTAGCTTAAAAGAAATGTTTGGTCCGTTTCACTGTTGTCCGATTCCTTTATCAAAGCTGACGGATGTCCAGTCACCAGCTACACGGCGTACCTCTCCGCAACAATAAGAACAAAATCCAAGATGACAGCAGTCGGACAAGACAGTGGACACTCTTCACTCGATGCACTCGACATTTTTTTTTTCTTTTTTTTGTCAGGTATATTTGTTGGGCAAGGAGTTTATTTTACATCGGCCTCTTCACTTTTCCGATGTGCATATAAGTCGTCGTTCGTCCTGTGTACCACTAGTACGTATTGCACTATCTCCTTTTTCACAACGAAGTCGGCCCACGAGCGCAAGGTTCTTCCCTGCAAGCCTTGCTTGCAAGCCCTGCAAGCATTGGTAAATCGCTATCGACAACTCTGATGGCTGCAACGTCAGCTACATCCGCGCTTTGGCGCCACTTTGTTTCTGCCCCCAGCAGTGCTTTCACCGTGTTTGGGAAAGCCTGGCACGGCATTGGGGCAGGTCATTAGGCTGCACAAGTAATGCCAAGTTCAGGATGAATGAGGTCACTGCGGTGGAAAGCTTGGCAGGACTGAAGCGAAAGGTTTTGTGAAGGCCCCCCTGGCGACTTGCATAGCTGACGCAAAAATCCTGCTACGAAGTGGCTATGGACTCATCTGTTCGTGTGTTGGCCACAAACTTTTTTCTTTTTGATTCGTCAACAAAAAAATTTTGTTTTTATTTTCCGCACGTCCCTTCTTCGCTATGGCATGTCTTACAGAAACACGCAGGAGAAGCACAGTCTATGTGCCAAATATCGGCGGCTTCCAACCCGAGGCGTTTTGCTTTAAAAACACCCGTGGTGGGATGCAGAGAACGCGTCAGAAAGAAAAGCTGTCACGCAACCCCTTCGCAGCCCCAACAACAACCCAACGGCGTAGCACTTCGCCATGAATATTGCAGCAGGCAGCGATGGTGTTCGGATATGTACGGGCGACTTCGTCTTTGGAGCTGTCAATCGCTGCCCCGCAGACCTTGTCTCTTCTCCGTCTCGGTAACTTTTTCCTGTTCCGTCATCTTTAGGTAGACATATAAGAAAACTCCGATTTCGTAACGACTTACGAGAAAGTGCTGAATAATATTTACAGTGGAAGGTATCCCAGGGCTCTTTCGTTCAAAGAACAAAGAAACTCCGCAAGGAACATACAGGTCTACCTATTCTACCACATAGAAAATGTCGCGATGTCGAGCCGCATAACCTTTGTGCATGTCCAGTGGCAAGTTCTGCTGATACCTTGAAACCGTTTGGTCTACCAACAACAAACCAGCCTCAGCACACAATGCGTTTTCCTCTGCAGTCATTCTCAGTGGACATTCTGTTCTTGGTGTACTCATTGTCAAGGTTCCTGGTTCACTGAGAACATAAGAGCAATCATTGACCTTAGCAATGAGATGAGGTGTCCTTCCTGCGACCATGTCGCCCCTGACGCGAATTGGAGGAAAAACACTCCAGACGGTGCCCAGACGACAGCTCCGTCAGGAAAGTGATACATTTTCCGTGCTAGTACAAACATGTACACATTTTCCTCGTAGCGAAATTACGAATCAATCGGAACTATGAATGGGTCACAATCGCTACCATACGTTGGCGAAGGACAGTGTAGCATTCCCCATACTGATACAGACGATAAGACAACTTCATGTTACATCTCCCGCAGGTCTATCGCATACCAAGCCTGGTCACTTTGCGCTGGCGTCTTGCCAGGCAAAAAAAAAAAAAAAAAAAAACAAGCGAAAGATACATATATATGTCCCTCTAATTTTTCGG
>JARGYV010085958.1:0-19071 GCA_029532675.1 Ornithodoros moubata
GTGTGTGGTACATACACATGCAATACACAGTCGTCACGACAGCTTAACGATGTGAGGTGCTTACAGTGAAATGTAACGCGCCCAGTTTGTACGCGAAACTTTGTGAACGTCAACAGCCATCCAGGCGCAAAGAAAGAACAAGTTGTGAGTCGGACTTCGCCCTGTGAGATATAGCACGACAAACCAGCGTAGCATTTGATCGAAGCGTATTCGCGACAAGAATTTAAACACATGTATTGCGTGCCACCTACAAAATGGCCATACCTCCACCTGCAGGAGCATCGCGGTCATACACTTATCGTGCGACCCATCGCAAATGAGGCTCTACTCGGCGGTGCAGTTTGAAAATATACTACGAAGAATAAGCCATTAAGCTCTTAATAATAGGAACCAGAGAGGCCACAGAGGAGGCGGAAGAAGAAACTTCTTGCCGCAACCCACGGCCCACCTTGAAAAAGCAGACGAAGAGGAAAAGAGTGGAGTCTCGACCTCACGTTCCACATCTGAGCTTCGTCCGTTCCCCTCGTTCGTTTTCCGATGGCCGAAGATACCAAGGACAACCATGAGATTAAAACGTCGAACCCTCACTTGGTTGAGCAGGGACCCAGCGTATCGCCTGATTGCGACGACTCGCTGGACATTCCCAAGACACCTGATGATGAAAGATCCAAGGCCACGGCGTCAAAAGCGGCAGAATCACAAGTGCCTGTCACTCCCAAAGTTGAAAGGACACCGTCTAACATCGAGCTCTCCCCGGTAGGCAGTGCTGCAAAAGACATAATAAAGACAAAGGCCAAACGCAAGAGCAAGAAGACTATGCGCAAGAAGAGTTCTTCGCCGAGGAAGGAGCGTATAGCGGAAGAACCGATAGAGAAGCTGCCAGCAGTAGAACAAGGGAAGTCAGAAGAACCGATAGAGAAGCTGCCAGCAGTAGAACAAGGGAAGTCAGAAGAACCATATAAGAACCCGGCCGAGACGGATAACATCAGGCCACAAAGCCCGGAGTGCGCCCTTCTCACCGACATTAACACTCAAATAAAACGGGTAGCTGTCGGCTACCGTGAGAGCACTGTCACGGAATCTGTGATACAGGGGCAGCCAGCACCATTTGGCGGTAGAGGTGAGTCTCAAGCCTTGACCAATGGACAGGAAGCAATGAGCCCGCTAGGTTGTGACATGGCTTAGAAATTGACCGTATGAATTCATGTACATGTAATATAGAGCTAGAGTGCACGGTTGCGAGTGTGCTTGAACTATTTGTTGACACATGCTTTACGGTTGCAAAAGCGTGTTGTATCGGATGCCAATCACTATCAGCCTTTCAAACGTATCCGCTATCTACATAGTACAAAATGCCTAAAATGCCTGCGCAACTGCCAACTGAGTCAGCTGAATCATGCTTGTCGTGGCTAAGAAGGATGTCTACGTTTCGTACAACAATTTCTGTGCTCAGCCAAGTGTTTTCAACTTAACTCCATCATTTTACACCAGTGGCTCGGGACAGCCTGGGTACACACCAGCGCAGGATGGCGAAATCTCCCTCGAGGCCATCAGACACAATACCAAAGACTTCAGCCACTGACGCACGAATCCTCCTGATTGCCGCCATCGTTGCCACTGTGTGCGTCTGCCTGCTGGTCATGGCCTATAGCAATCCAAGGCTGCAAAGGCTGCGGGCCAATGAAAGTGACTGGTGTGGATCATCGTGGAGCTGTGATGCAGCCGCCGACTACATGCGCAATGTCATTGACATTCACGTCGACCCCTGCACTGACTTCTATCATCACACCTGCAACAAGTGGTAAGAAGGCTTTCTCTTTAAAGGGGATGTTTGTACAAACTGGCCCTCGTTAGAATTGTGTGACGCTCTCACCGATTTATTCATCATGTTCCTCACCCGTAGGACCAAACTAATTGATGCCAACGAAAGCTACCTCAAGGAACAGCTGCGTAATTTTAAAAAGATGATGCACCAGGACCTAGAGACGAGACAGGATAAATCTAGCCACCGCTACCTTCCGCATGCAATTTCTGTCTTCTACAAGTCTTGTAGGAAATTCATGACCGGGAGCCACGACTTCCAGAAAATCGCGCAAGAAGTGGTGGATATCCTCAACATAAAAGTGGCGCTTTGGATGTCATCACAGACATTGAAAGACATTTTCCCACTCATTACTGGAGCCGCCTATAAAGGATATCCAAGCGCCTTTACTCTGCGATACAAGATAAGAAAGAAGACAGAGCTTTACATCGATGTCGGGACTACGCTGTCTCGTATCTATGGTCAGTCGGTAGACAACAAACTATCAACGTACATGACAGAATTCATCAACTTAATCACCGACAGAAATCACCAATGGAGCGTAAATATTACGGACACTGACGTAAGGCTGAGCAATATGTATAGTCAGGTCCGGTATGGAACATTTGTAAGAAGGACCTCAAGTGCGATCGGGACGTTGATTGACTTGAACTTGTGGAACCCCCCTGTAGAGCTGGCTCTGCCAGAAGCTGATTTGTCTGAAAACAGCGCTGTTTATGTTCGAGGGCACGAGCTGCTGAAGAATGCGTTTCAAACATTTCATTCCTTGTCCCCTGATGACAGAAACACCTATTTTCTTCTGCTAGTAACGTCCGGGCTGCTGAAGCACGACTATAAGGTCCGCCACAGCTACATCATGCCCGGCGGAAGAGACGAGTGTTTGCTTCAAGCGAGCGAGTACTTCAATAACTTCTACCGTTATATAAGCGATAATTTTCAGCCCTTCGAGGCTCAGCATGAAGTCGTAGATCTGTGTAGAACCATTCGGGACACGCTAACAAAACAAATGAGCTCATCGCCCTGGATTTCGACTTCAAGACGCAATCGTGTAGTTAACGCCATTAACAATACCAGAACGTGGCATGGCCAAGTATCCACACAGGCATATCAATTGCCGACCTTCTACAGCTATTTAGAGGAATCATTTCTCCGGAGCGCGGCTTTACTCGTGCAAGGCGGCGTTGCACTGGCGAATGTTACGGAAGGGACAGAGAACCTACCGCTTTCTCAGTGGCAACTCGACGGTACCGTCGGGTACGTGTCTGCATACAAAACGATCGTGGTGTCGACGCCGGTTCTCTTGCCTGACGTCTTTTATCAGGACGAACGTCTAAACATCGCCACAGTCGGTGCGTTGCTCACGGAAGCATTTGTCAAGGCTGGGTTGGACGCGATCGACTATTACCCCACCGGCGAGGAAAAGAAGGCTCCTGACTTGGCCTGCTACAAATATTACGTAGGGAAAGAAATGGGGAAAGAAAATGTAACCGATGAAGAGATGAAAGAATTTGTGGCCCTGAAGCTGGCGCTACATCTGACGTACGACCTGCACAGGAGCGGACAGGACTATAATGCTCAGGGCGACCGAATGTTTTTTCGAAGGTTTTGCCTCACAAGCTGCGGCACACCTTCGGGACTTCACAGTCTTCTTCCTGGTAGTGTACGATGTAACTTTACGCTTCTTGGATTGACAGATTTCGCCAAGGCATTCGGATGCAATGCCATTGAACCTGTTGAATGTAGCGAGTCAGACACTATTGGGCCGTAGTTTCAAGAATTGATGCCCTACGCAAAATACGCTTACGCTGTTCAGAATAAATTTGGCCCTATGTTGAGGAGCACAGTGCCAGTAACATGTGTTGTGTTAGAGCTACATGTGGCGAATACCGAAACTACGTGTAGCAAATTTTTCTCTTCGGAGTACTTGGTGGCAATTCGTATGCAGTGTGTCATTTCTGCATAAAACTGCCGAAAAACTTCTCGAGGCTCCCACATCGCAAGTAACTCAAGCCCTTTCGCCTTGTGTGGTACAATTTTCGGTGCCGGGATATAAAGGCAGAATAATCATAGAATGGCCAGCACCCCTGAACCGTATTTAAGGCATAATTTCATAGCACGCCCAAGAACTGCTAGCCCGAACACATGAAATAATCACTCAAAATTTGTGGTAAGGCTTGAGTAAAAGGCAAACCATTTTAAAGCGAATGTGCGCAAAATATGCAGTTCTTGTTTAGCATCGTGCAAGCATTTTATTTTAATTAACTTATTGTTACTGTCAGAGCTCTTGATAAGAGTACAATGTGGAGCAGGTTGAGATCATTTGCCTCTGCGTATAACCGCCTAACAAGGACAGAAATCGATGCTCCGCAGTCAATTATGATTACTCCTTATTCCGACTCACCGAAGCTCTTGAAGAAAAGCTGTCACGACGAATGTACATATCGTCATTCCCAGCATGTAGGGCATGGAAGCACTATTCACAGTACCACTACCACCATCACAGTATTTAACAAATTCCCTCAACCAAATACGCAGATGGACTGCATTGAATTGACCTTTCTTCTATCTCTCTATTCCGGACACAGTAATCGTCCAGCCAGTAAGCCCAGAAGTGTTGTATGAGCACATTCGCAGGGCATCACAGCATGGGGAGCGTTTAATTAATCCAAAGACGCGCCAGCAAGACCTTTAATTTTCGAGCCGTCAGCGCGTTCATTGATTACTCTAAAAGATTGTCCAACAGCGCTAAGCTAACGGCAAATTGAATGGATTATGTCGCATCTCCCTCGAAATAGAAGAGCGTGACATTGATACACAATTATTCGCTAGGACCTCGTAATTATGAACATTTGACAATTATGATCATTGCAAGATTTGTGAGAACTTGAGATAACAATCAGCTCTCACCGCGGTCAAAGACGAGGACAGATGGGATACGTGGCGCATCGACGTGGGTAACGTAATGTACTGTACTAGACACTGTCGTGTGTAACCTCCGACATGCGGTATAACTGCTTCATATTGGCGAAATCGAAAGCTGCGTAATGCAGTGGTGCTACGGAAAGCTTCATCCACCACCTGCTCCTTTACAGCGATCATGTCAGTACTGGCAAGTCTGATGCCAGCACACTGACTGCATTAGTTACTAGGAGACTCCACACAGCAGCTGAAAGTTGGGCTTGGTTCGTTGTTACTAACAATAACAGGGAGAGTTTCGATCGTGTCCTTACGCTTGTGGTACTCCCATGGCGACAAGTGCATCGTGGTCCGATTTTGCAAGGAACGGTGCCGGCATGCCTCCATTAACCGTAAGGGGAAAACCCAGGAAAGCCTCTGAAAAGCGACGGCGATTCGACGTATGCCCTGTCGAGAACTATCCTGTAGAGCACAAATTCTACGATCGCATGATGGCCGGTTATTCGCACGTTAAACCATCAAAATCGCGCACATACGTTAGCCGTAGAAAATCCTTCGCGCATTGCGCAAGTGTGCAATGGTCCAAGCTCTATTCTTTTACGCACGCGACGGTTCAGCACCCGCCTGCATATGCTGCACTAAAACTTTCTATCGGTTATTTAACCTTGTCCCTGTTCCCTAACTCACGTTCTCTGTTGGTTGCTACGAAAGGACAGGCATTTTATCCGAAGGTTGATTAAAGCTATTCCACCGTACAAGAACAAATTTTAAAAGCGACTAACCGAACCATCCTAATCGAAAGGCAGGGGCTGCAGCAGACGATGCTACAATTGCTTAGTGCGAGCGAAAGTCTCACGTCTCAACGAAACAGCCATTGTGTCTGGCCGTATTACCGTTTCGCAGCAAGTACCCTCGAAAAAGAAAGAAAGAGGCACAAACATCGATCACGAACAAGTAACAAAAAGAAAGAAACGTACTTCTGGCGACGAGGGCATTCACCATGACTTACTTGCAAGTGCGCCACAAACAATAGTGTGTCCTGTAAGAAGAGGCTTCCTGCACTTTATTACAGCATGTATCATACGCATTACGCTGCGCTCGCTACGAGGATTGTCCTGTTGACGGTAGCGCATACAAAGAACAGCATATATATAGAGAGAGAGAGAGAAAAAAAATATATGTTTAGATCAAGTTGATACCGAACTGGCAACTCATGTTGCCTTTTTTCTCCATCAAACAAAATCCGACGGTAATGCGATGGAATGCTGCGGCACTCTCGCAGCTGCACCTCCGAAGACACCACAAGCAACGAAAGGTAATTGAACGCTGATTATACGCAAAGTTATTCTCTTGCCCTACACAAGATATTCATAAAACCACTGCTTTTTCACAACGAATCATTTTGAAGCTGAAATCCCGATATCCGAGGAAGAGGGACCCACTGTAATCAAAAATGGTCCGGAACGTTATGACCGTGTTCCACACGACAATGGGAAGCGAAAACTCATTCTTTTTCTCATCCACACAATTCTAAATAGCGAGCGCAAAATATTTTCTCTTACATCAAGCCCAGAAAGCCCTTACAAAAAAGATGAACGTGTCCATGCCCTGTCCGGCCCTGGCCATGCCCTGTCGCAGCTGCAGAAGTTGGCGAAAGGAAAGATTCAGGGTTGTAGCAATTTCTTTTCTTGTTCATGGTTGGCCAAGGGGAGAACAAGAGAAAAAAGTCTACTCTTGGTAACGAAAAAAATGGTTCCTTCTATTTTACTCCGTACAAAGGCAGCTTTACTAGCACCGGTGAGCCAAGAAGATTTGGACATCTTCAACAGTATTATCCGATTTAGAAATGCAATGACAACGTTCCAAGTCACGACGGCGCCTTAAGCTATATATTATTTCAAAATTTAGAAAATTTCGGTGAATAATGGATGGATTTAGGGGGAAAATGGAGATGTAAGACAGCGAGCTTTCGGCTGGCTTCTCCAGTACGATGGGCCAGTTTCACTGGCCAGCTTATTGGGACAGGATATAGGACGAAGCAATTTTCATTAAACGCTTACTTAAGAGCCACTCTGCAAATTCCCTTATTCTGTGCATTTATAAATACCAGTTACATATCTCTGTTCATCATCCTTAATTCCAAAACAGCGAAAAGCGCTACACATATCGGCACACCAAAAAGAAAAGGGTCATACCTACTGCAAGGCGGCTTCACCTGCTTTCAATTGGCGTATGCAGTGAAAGCACGCTTTACAGTGGAACAATACGGGATGACGAACCAATGCACAATCGTCTTCAAAGATTTGCACAATCTCTTCTGTTGATATATTAAGGATTTCGCTTACTCTTTCATATCGCTATCAGCACGTAAGCCTGGCCCATAATTTTGGCGACCGTTTAACAGATAATCACGCACATGGCTGCGAAAATTGCAGACTTTGAGAGGCATTTCGAAGCTTAACAAAGGGATTGCGCTCTAGATCACACATTGAAAATACATGTGGAGACTTGCGGGCAGCGCGCAGTGTCATCTTTTCCAAACCTTAAATGCGCTCCACAGTCACCAGTGTGAGACCCAGAGAATGTTGCCGTCTACCCTGTGGATGGACATACATGTCGTAGCGAAAGGGACGCTGTGTACTGATGGGTCAGATTCAAGCTCAATTACGAACGAAAGACGGTGGTACGCTGCTTTTAATTAACCAGTTGTTGCGTCATGCTCGCGGACCTCTGCGCAAGGACATGTTGGGGAGTTTTACGAACCACTGTTCGCTGAACAAAATGAAGACACCATTGCCCACTAAAGTGTCCACTCCTTGACTAGCCACTTTTGATCGGCTGCTCTTTGGCTTGCGTAACGTGTCGCGTTGTAATACGGCACTCATCGTTTCCAGATAATTGATTGTAAATACTAAAGAAGTAGGGCTGATTATATACGTTTAATAGGTTACAGCAAAGCTATGGCAGAGGAGCTCGGACTGCAATATGTCCGTGCTAAGACGCAGTGCTAGGTGTTTAAAAATGAGGAAATTTAATAAACACAATTTGTTAAGCAGTGATTCTCAATTACTGTTCCCCGAGTACGGTAACGTTTGCGTGGGTAAGCTTCGATGGGGTCCGTTCTAATAGTCTTTGGCTGGAAATGAATGCCGCATCCGCATCTGCCGTTCGTCCATCAGACTTCGTTGACCCGTCTAAAAAACGGCAGATACCATATAAGAACTGGACAGGGTTATATAGTATGAATATTAATAAGGAAATAATGACATATGACTCTTCTGCTCCTTGCTCTAGCAAGCTTTATTTATTTATTTATTTGCTGTTTATGAAATTCCCATTTCGCTTGGGCGGTGTGGATGATTCATCTTGTCTACACTCCTTACTGACTGTTTTCTCCTTCTTCTTCTTCTGTTATTTCTTTATATCGATGTCATTAAAGCTTCTTCGGTGCCTTTGCATCCGCCCCTATATTCGCCCCTATATGCCAGAGTCGTATCGGTAAATGATGTCTGCATTCTTGGATTGCCTCGAAATTCATGCGTAGACTGTCGTCAATAAAATTGCTGACCCGAGTCGGGGACGAACTTTCTTTTCCATTCTTTTTTTTTTTTTTCAGTCTGACGTCAGTAAGACAAAATATTACCGATAGCCAAACGTAAGCAGAAAAAAAAAACAAATAAACAAACAAATAAAAACTGTATGCGGATTAAACTATCAAATAAAATGCCTCCCCTGAAGCATTAGACAGGGATTACGGTCGATAAAAAAGTTCCGTCAGAAGACATCCAGAGGATTACGGATTTTCAAACTATCTCCAACGAAGTCCGATCTTCTGCCGTGGCTTATCATAGTTCATTTCGTCTACCGTGTTCCTCCCCGAATCTACGCGCGGAAACGGCTGAGCTCGCCTATCTTGCGCTTGACAAATATGTCGCGAAGCGAAATGTCGCTGAAATTACGTAAAGAGGACGCTCTTGACCTAATAGATGATTTGAAGTGATAGACGATTCGGACAAAGTTGACACTCGTTGAGACTTCCGTCGATTGTTCATGAAGTCGCTGACAGAATTCGTTCTAGACATATAGTTAAGCTTGTCTTTCCAGGAACCGCTTCACCCATTCACTCGTAATTCATTTCAACCTATGTAAGCAGATGTAGATCTGTCCGTTCGTCTCTAGAATATTCACAGCGTGAACGAATTGATGAATTTCAGCGTCTTCGCGTGATAAATGTTGGATGAAACATAGTGAGATTCGGGCTGTCGTTCAAAAAGCGGGAAGCACGTTTTAGTTACCGGCATCATCTCTTTGGATGGTGACAGAACTCCTACCATGCTCACTGAGGCTATGACGACACTCAAGAGTTTGGACACTGTTAGGAACGGACAGTTCGCTTGTGGCATTCCTGAATATAAACCAGATGCTGGAGGGACTTTGCTCCTGCGCTCATCGATAGCGAGTGTAACCAACGTGTAGCCCGTGGCCATCGCAGAGGGGGCTTCAAGGAACGCTACAACTTCGCTCTCAGGCGACGGTTAAGATGGGCCTCTCAGCTCACCTCGAGTGAAGATGAATTCTTCCGTCTGGGAAACGGGAGCTTGAAATGTGATTACAAGATGTGCTCCCGGGGACTTTTGCTTTGGGTTCATGTCTGGGTGAAGCTCAGTGTCATGTTATGGTCTTCCAGTTGTCAGTGCGCAGAGAGGAGCAACGTTGAGCACGCAGAAACGAACTTTCACTGACACTTCCCGACGCATATACATAAACTAGAGTGCGTGAAAACCATTCTAAACATAGGGAGCACTGCTACGGAATGAATGGCAAAGGCGCATGCGCAGAGGGCAGAAAATTAGTGTCACGTATGTCTTCAAAGCGTGGCAAAGCAGTGCTGCGCCTCAAGATTATCATTATTTATTTGTTTATTTCTATTTTATTTGTTTGCCTGTTCGTGGTGTAAGAAACAAGCTCATCCTATCTTATTTTTCTGTACAACGAATCGAAGCATCCACGGCTGCTTCGCGACGTAAAGTTGACACTATCCTGATGGACACGAGGGTCACTAAGCTCCAGGACAAAGCTGGTCCCGGCTCTGCACAGAAGCAAGACATCTGAACGCCTCCTTTGCTGCCAGCCCCTACCTCGAACCAAAGACGCGCCAAAGAAAAATGTTTATCAGTTCTTTGAAGAGTGCCCCGTCAACCGAAAAGAAGTTCAATATTTGGTTACCGAAGCGATAACGTCCCCACACGGCAAATGTATCGTTCGCCACCTTTTTCTCGACGGGATATTGATTCTTCTGTCACGTCCTTCCTCCTTCTTTTTTTTTTTTTCTTTTTTTTTCGCAACGGGCGACTAAAGGTTCTTGCTGTGGCAAAGACAAAAGGTGTCCAAGGAAGTTGGGAAAAGCTATTGTAACGATGAACAGGATGTATACATGGTGTGACTTAGCGCCGACACGAAGCGAGCTTGCAGAATAGCACAATAACCGCTTGTTGGGGTAGTTGGTATAGCATACAGCATATATAGTTTCCTGGCGGCTTCCAGAAACCACGACTGTGATTGGCTCTGTGAATGATACGGAGAGGGATCTCGGCTTTATATACTTCTGGCTAATAAAAATGTTTTTCAGTTGCGAGTACAGCGGTTGTCTTTGTACACTCCTTTCCGTCCTTGTCTTAGGCGCTGTTTTGAATATATGAAACTTGCAGAATAGAGAGAATGCAGTTCGTGCTATCGAGACCAATCTTATAGTGTAGGACGCAACAACTGGACTCGATTTTATTAAACTAAAACCTTAATCACTCCAAAACATCCACACATGCGATAAAACGATGAAGCAACATAGGTGCTGTTTTTTAAAACCAACAACAATATCTACTAGGGAACACCTCAGGCACTGCATAACCTTTTTGTCACCTCTGTGAACACCACGTATTCATTCCTTCGTTAGCTGCAACTAGCGAGTTACAGGTTCTCAGTATGTCCTGTATTCTTATTTTGACATTGGGCTGTTGTTCAGGCCATAACGCTTCTTTTGCTGTCCTTGGATGCTTCTTCTTTCCTTTATTTCCAGCGATGCTTTAATCCAGGCAGAGGTAACTAACGCCTCCAGTCTTCATTTTATTTATTTATTTTTCGAACATGCGCTTTTAATGACGTTAAGGCACAAGAGCGACTCGGAAGCACGTCAACCATTTCAGTGATGGCTCTGCTCTCCACTTGTCGACCCTCATTGCAAGCTGGCAATGAAGAGAAGAGCGTGACGCTGTCTCTAGTAACGGCACGTTGCACTCAGCGCGTGGCAGTTGGAGATCACCGAAGACCTTGGTAAAAGCAAAACATGGATGTTATTGCGAAATAGGTGGAAATGAAGAAGCCGACAGAAGCCGCAAGAAACAGATAAGAGACCTGACGACCACCCCTAATGCAGCCGACTTTCAGTACATTATGCTACTGGGGACTGTGCCGTGGACCAGGAAGGGACCTAAAATGTTCGCTGTAACAACACACTGGGGACATAGTCGCAGCCCTCTAGCGTCGGCTTCATGATTTCCAGTTATGAACCTTGAACTCCCGATATGATTCCATTGCACAATGTGACTGTACCACGTGTTCGCCAAAAACGCTCGTATGTCTCCAATACCGCCTTCGTTTGCTAAAACGCCTCCCGGACAGGATATTACGGACGACAGAAGCCTTGCTTTGTGACGCTGTCAGTTGGCGCAACAATCTTCGACTGCAAGCAAATGAAAGTTCCTTCCTGTTGCAACGATCTGAAAGTTCGTGTTTCTGAAAGTTCTGTTTCGTGTTAGTGATTCTCTTTCCTCATGTGAGTCTGTTTGAGTTGCTGGCACGCTTTACGAATACATTGGCTGCCATGACTGTCAGCATGGTCAATGATATTTGCGCTGCACTCAAAGAGAGCGCAGTGATGTGCGTGCCTTGTATGTCTAACATTTTCTATGACCTGTAGCTTTAGGCAGGAGTTCATAATTATGCTGTAGCAGTCAAAGTGGGAACCTGCAGGGCCGTGAAATATGTTCTGCTCCGCACAAACCTTTCGAACAGACAGCATGCCCTGCACATGCTCTCGAAAGGGGAAGGACATTTCAATATGAAACGTTTTTGACGCTTTTTCCTGGTTGCATAGAGAGCATGTGCTTGTCCAAGTTGGAAATGACGTCCTCTTGTCCTGTTAATACACCGGACACAACGTCTGAATATTCTCTGAAACGTTGTTTATGTGCAGTTATCAACAGGTTTGTCAAAAAGGTTACAAGCAATGATTTTCTAACGAAACTGTTGAGTAAAACTGTATCTATATATATTATATTGGCTCCCGAAAACTGTTTTATAATATTTATGCAATATCAGTGAAGTGCAACGGGACGCTTCAGATACACTTAGCCACAGTAACACGGCCCGCCTGAGGATCATGATGATGATGGTCCATAGCGGCTTACCAAGAGAGACTGAGATGGACTTACGGTATTCTATTTGGATTGGATTGAACTTAGGGGAAAATGGAGACGCGGATCCGATATGAGCCAAGCTACTCCAGGACTGTACAGTGAAAAAGAGAAAACTTATATAAAAAAAAGCGAGAGCTAAGTTTATAACGCGAGCAGTTTAACAAAGGACAAAAGCTGCCTTTGAACCACCTGCTAGTGCGCCACAGACCATATTCTTAAAGCCTGTTTTCACTATTGCTACAGGTATGTTATCTACTGCGTAGCCTACTTCAAAAAGAAATCGTGGTTAATATATATACTTTATTTTACACTCAGCAACCGTGAAAGGATAATGCCAAAGTGTTGAGGCCAGCAGCTCTAAGCAGACTTATTGAATGATGAATCAAAAGCTGAAACAATAAGCATTCTTATAAGCCTCGGGATATAAGGACCAGCAGGGGCTCATAGTGCTATAGTAGTTGAACTGTAGTACATTTCTTGCATCCGTTCACTGATTGAGGTAACAGGGTCTTGTTTCTCCTTTTACCCGCTGAAGCCAGAGTAAACAATGCAGACGTTACAGGCAATCTCTCTCCTGCTACACTTGCTGCTATCTGCTTCCTAAAACACAGACGGTTTTGAAACTCGTGAGTATAAACACACACAACGAAGGCCAAGTGAAAGCCTCTCATTTTCAAAACGTCTAGTCCGTCATTTTTCAATACAGTGACTCCGACTACCTTTGCGACATTGCCAAAGTCCACCCGCTCCAAGTGTAATTACGGAACTCCATGACATCGAAGAAAACTTTCTAACTGTGTACCCAGTTCTAGTTCGACAGCAGTCCCTGGAGTCCGCTCTAATCCTTTATTTCCTACCGATGCACAGTGTTTTCTGTTGCCGTGGAAACCATGACATAGCAAGATGAAGGAGAAAGCGAGCAATATAGCAACGAATGGATGTGACGTTTCTCCGAACGAGACCATTGATTTGGTTCTTGTTCTAGTGAAAGGGAAGCCGTGTTTTCGAGACCCTTCCGGGGAACCTGACACGGGCTGCAAGTGGCACGATCCCTTTTTTTGTTTCTATAGCCTTCTACATTGTCGTCTGTTGCGTGGTACACAACTTTCACCAAGAGACATTGATCACAATCTCAAAGCACTGCCTTTTTCTTGAGTTGTGATTCGTGTAAACGACAAATTGAAGTGACTTTCAAGGAACGGTGTGCAATGAATGGTCAATTTGGGAATGACCGTACCGGCCTGTATAAAATGTTCTTAAAGCACAACATGAGGCGACATGCATCGGTCACAACATTGTGCTGCACTGGGTTCCTAGTCACTGATTGAGGTGGTTCCAGGAAATAAGACAGCGCCGCCCAACGAACTCACATGGGAGGTGGACCCCAAGCACAGGAGACTTACTTCACAAAAGGTGACGCTAAGATGATGATCAACGCATTAACAGCGCGGCTTAGTCGAGACCGCTGGGTCACGGATGTCGCACAACCATCGCTTCTACGTGATATCGTCCTGTGCTGCAGCTCCGCATGCCTTGAACAGTGAATCGCTGTGTGCTACACACACTCTGGCTGAACGTCCCCTACAGAGCTCGTGTAATGTATAGACTCGAGAGGGTTGCTTCACCGAAATGCAGCCAGTGCAATGCAGTGGAAGACGCCAAGCATATGGCTGAAATTTGTGCAAAGTGCAATGCCCATCGTCGAGTGCTGGAGACCTTGCCGGCCCCTCTGAACAGTAGGTCTTTCAAAACAACAAAAGCCCTAGGGCATCGTCCAGCGCACCGACAGGTGCCAGCAATTCATGCACTCATCCCATTTCTCAAGGTATCGAATCCAATTTACGCCTGTGGTTGTGACATGCATTTCCTGGCAATGCCAAATTCCGTACCTAAGTCTTTTTCTTTTTTTTTTTTTTTCGCTTTAGCATTAGTTTTTTGATAGGTGTGGAGTAGCAAGTCTCGACTATGTAGGGACTAGCATATCCAAATTATGTTTCACGGAAATAACAGGGTGTAAAAATTTGCATAATGTTATCACAGACGTTGATACGAGATCATAAGTATCCCAAATACATGTTTTTGCCTCTACACAGACCCATCAGTCAGTCGGCAACATTCTTACTGGATCATAACGCTTAAATATCGAATTCAAACGTGTTTCGGCATTCCAGGTCGACTACCCTGCTCGTAATTCCAACATCGAGGTACATAAATCTCGGTAACTTGTAAATCAAAGCTCAAGTCTGCATGCAAAGGTCACCAATGCCTTCCGACTAGAGTGAAAAATCAAATGTACGTGCATGTATTAATTTTTCACAGACATGCTGGACAGCCTCTCGTATTTTTATTCTGTTATTTATTTATTTTTTGTCATTTCTTTCCTTCCTTCTAAACTTAATATAAAACAATGTAAAAAAAATATGCTTCGTTTTCTTTTTAGATATTCGGTTTGCCTTACTGTTTTTTCAAAGGATAGCGAGGCACTTATGAGTGCCACGAAGAGAATGCTCGTATGAGTGCTCTTATGTTGGATGCACAATCTCATAAGTGCGCCTGATGCAGTGTGACTGCAGTGTGACACAGGCAGTGTGACTGCACCATGCCACTCTATTTTCAAACAACTTGAGGAAGACGTTGACAGAAGAGAGAAAACAACGCACTAAATTCAGTATGCATACTGAACGTGACGTAAGTACCAACTCCCCGTTAAGTTAACCAAACAACGGGTTTTAGCAGCCATTGTAACATCGGAAGCAGCCATACGATTCTCCATCTATTCAACCATCATGTTTTTTTTTTATACTTACCACATCATTAAATGATGACATAAAGATGAATGAAGGAATTAATTCCACGGCAGCCATGAAATGCCTCACATCGGCATCCACCTCATTGTCGGTTCACATGGGAATCCAGTTACACACCATTTTAACGCATTATGCAACGTCTTAACGAAGAGGACTGAAGCTTGTTTCAACTCCAGTAACGTGACCCGAACGCATTTCTTCCGAGAACTCACCTCTCGGATGGCTAGGGTATTATATTTACCGTCGGAGGAATTCCGTACAATGAAAGCTCTACAACAAAGGCATGAAAGGCTAAGAGTAGACTTTCATGGAGAGGGGATAACCGAGTGGGGTGTTCGATATAACGGGATGTCCGGCATGCATCGCGTAAAGCCTTGAGTGATTCGATCATGCTTTAGTGTTGGCCTGCTGGCACGACCCCATCAATCACTTTGTTTTGCATCATTGCACTCAGACATTCAATCATGCTGCGACCGAGGCAGAGAAATTGTGACGTCATACATGCCCGGCCCGCCTGTTCGTGATATCCGTTATTCATCACGAGCAGCAAAACTGCGATGTGCCCTTGGCAACAAGATGCAGCACATGAGACGACTGTATCAACTTGAAGCCAGCGAGGGGATGAATCCAGGAAAACGAGTGCAGCGCAATTAATGTAAATGACGCCAAAAAGCTTGCACGGCCATCGAATGGCACGCCAAGAACTTTGCAAGGTCCGTGATTGCATCTGACCCGTATATATTGTGTGAAAGAGGTCTCAGCATTCAGCATGATTTCTTCCATGTACCCGGCCATAAGTGGTAATTAGTGGCATGTCGGTACCATCTATAGCTGCCTGCACAAATAACAGAAAGTTGCTTAAGGAGGAAAAGCCCCGTCCGTGGTGGATTTCCGAGATGTACCTTTGATGAGAAAGGGAAAACACAGTAAAAAGTGCTTACAGCTCTGCTGGCACCATCTCCCAGCTTGACAGGAAGAGCGCGAGTTTATCCTAATTGTCACGAAGCGTCTTCGAACTTTCGAAGCCACGTGTCCCAAGCCCCTCCGGTCCGAACGTCCGAAGATTAATGCGGGTCCTGTTTATTCATCTCTGTGTTGTCCACATTCTCCTCCGATGAGAGAATTCTCATTGGATGACTATGTATATTCCCCATAAGTATTCTGTCATCTGGCGAATGCATTGTGCATAACTAGCTGCAGTAATCGGTGCTCTTCTCCTGACTCCTGCCAGGCTCCTGATCGAATCAAGAACAATGGAATGTACGCGCTAAGGAACTGCCGGATATAAGAATATTAATAATAAACAGGAGGAACTGTGAAGGTTTCTGTAATTTTTCTTCACCATATCCTGACAGTGCGTGGACCTTGGCAACGTTTCTTCTGTTTTCATTCCTTTCTTACTTCCTAAAGTTAATATCTGTAAGAACAACTTTCACAACAAAGCCTCCGGCCCTGATATCTGTGATATAGTTCTTCTGTTTCAAACACCACTACTGCAACTCCCTGATTTGTATAAATCTCAGTAACCTTCCTCCAAGCAAGATGAATTTTTATGTACACAATTCTGCACTTTCAAGTGCTCAGTATCGCATAAATCCAAACGATGCACGATATCAAAAACCATTCTAACCTAATACCCCTCCCGGCACGTTTTGCAATGCTGGTGCATCATCGCACACGTTTTCAACCCCACTCTGAAACCCCGATGGGGAATGCTTAAATCGATCATCATTTCATCCTGCAAGCCATTTTCTTTCTTCTTTTTTTTTTTTTTTTTTTTTCTAAACGGCTTTCACAATCTACTATTTTTCACTGAAATAAGTGGACGCCAGAAGAGACGCAACGCTCGACTTCGAGTGATCTCCGGAATGATAATGTTCTGCATTTCTTTTTCGTTTCGTTTTTCGGTGCTGTATTGTTGACAGCTGCGAAAATTCGGCGTAAAAAACACAGAAGACTGTTTTCGAGTGACTCCTCAATATTGACAAAGCAGAAGACAGGTGACATTATCGTTTGAAGTAGAGCGTACGGTTACAGACAATTATGGCTAAGATATCAGTTGAACCACATGTAATTAAACTATAAATTATAATTTTCCAACGCGCAATTGTGCAGTAACAACTTTCTAACGAACATAAAATTGTATCTGGCTTATTTCCAGCAGTAGTCACTGGCGAGGTCAGGATTCTTTTGTTACATTTGCGAACAAAAAGTTTCAACGTCACAGATCACACGTCAAAGTAAAGAGGAAGGTGACTATTATGATACTATTATGAAAAATTACGTGTATCGTGTAACATCAAAACGTTATGTTGATAACCATCGGGACAGTCGATTATTTCATTTCTTCGCGAGAAATGTAGTCAGTTCGAATATCCAACAAAAACAACTATATTATGATGATGATGCGGGGAATTTTCCCACGCTATGCGTGGAATGCTACTCCACAGAGGCCCGGTGACGTATGATAGATGATAGATAAGGTACTGAGGGCCAGTGATGCTGGAGATGCCACAGAGACCAAGGAGGCCAGCGGCGCGCAGGAACGTGACAGTTGCCTGGAGGGTTGCGGCATGTCTTGATGGGCTATCCCACGGCCCGATGATGTAGGGCAGACTAAGGGGCCGCTGAAAACGTGAACGACTTCGTATATGATTTCAGCAGGAGTCATCTGGGTTTGCAGTTGAAGTACTTCTAGAGTTAGCGTGCAAATGGGAAATTTTCTTCTGCCGCCTCCTCCTCTCTGGCAATTCACTTCCCTGAATTCATTCTGCCACTAGAATGCGTTGGCTCTGCTAAGACTTTTTTCTGTCCGTGCTCGGTGAACGGTTAGAAGGTGATCCCCGCAAGCCCATTCTACTCTTATAGCTTTTTTCTTGATTCTTCTTTCGTATGCGAGTTTGCTTGGAGACAGTGCAGGATTCAGACACGGCCCTCCGATGGAAGTTGTAGAACATCCCGTATGAGTGAGGCAAGAAGAGTGCAGTGGTTAGCCGTGCTCCTAACAGGAATTTCTTATACACCGAGTACTTTCAGCGGAGAAAACATACGTACATACCGGAACCTACTAGTTTATGGAGCGGTTATGCTTCAGCGGTGCCACCTTTATCGGCGACCAATAGAGGAAACGTTGTAAAAAGGAAAGTCGTCAAAAGCAAAACAGTCAATTTGATTATGTCAAGAAGAGATGAACACATCTTTACTGGGTGCCTTCACTGGGAATGGGGAGAACGTGAATTCTGAGCTGTACAGTGGTATTACCCCCGTCATTCATTCCCTCCCCCCAATACTGTCAAAAGACTATGTGGAACAAACAGTTGCCTCGACTGTGAACTGCTGTTGCTTTTAGTTCAGAAATACGATCTTAGGACAACGAAAAAGCAACAGGCCTGACATCAGAGGCGGGTGCAAGAATGCAAGTGCCCAATGGCTCGTGGAGGCACGCGAAGTGGTACGAGCCCATATGCGGGATGCCATTAATGGTTGCCAGGAGCAACGATGCCCCTCTTCATCTCACCTACTCTTCGGGCATAGCAGTGGGCTATTTTTTGCAAGGCAAAGGGATGAAGAAAGGCGTTTCTTGTTCACACCACAGTTTTCTCTCTCTCTCTCTCTCTGCTTCTTCTCATTTGGAGTAGACCCAACGCCCCGTCCCCAATCCCATGCAGCGTAACACAGAGCCTACGCACGCCAGGGAGAGACTACCCCATTAAAACACGCTCATCATCACGTTGCAATGGACGCAGCACGACTCGACTTCATTGGACAGGTGCGTTCGCCTATGTAGCGATGAACACTGTATACTCTATAACAGTAAAGAGCGAGACGCCGTCAAGACGCACAAGCGACTTATCATTTCTATTTATCTATTTTTAACGCGTGTGTTCCCATGTAAAAGATTGGGAACAAACATTCTCCGTGCAATTTGTGTGCAACAGTATTCCGGAGCTACGGATTAACGTACACTCTAAAAACAGAACTTCACCGCATAACACGGCGATGACCAATAGCCATTCCGAATGATATCTTTTCCTGACCCTATTTGCCGGAAACG
>JARGYV010085965.1:0-10848 GCA_029532675.1 Ornithodoros moubata
GTGGCATTACAGGAGCCTGGTTCGTTCTGGCCCGCGCGAGCTTGTGCACGTTGGTTCTGGCCCGCCCGATTTTCAAGTTGTGCACCCCTGGTATACACGGTCAAGCTTGACATCACTGACCTGGCTGAGAACTGATAATCTCTTCTGTGGTGGTGGTGTGCTCTGCATTGATTGGCGACCAACAGTCTTCTTCTCTGCTCGAATTAGGCGAGCTGCAATGTCTCCTTGGAATACGCGGAGAGTCACATGTCTCACATTTGCCATCTTGCAGCGTCGCCTCTACAGTAGCCATGCATTCACAGTGGCCACTGTTACAGTATGGAAGAAAAGTCAGAGGTACCACTTCCGAGACTTCAAATGGTACTGGCACATAGATTCCAGGTAGTTATTCAGATCTACACCTCCCAAGAACTTATTGTATTCGTGCACAATATTCGGCTGTGGTTCCCACGATCATGCCGTAACGCACAAGCAACTCCCGTGTTTCCAATGACGACTGTGAGGAAGCATTGTCGTGGTGGGGCATCCAAATTTCGTTCACGCCACAGTTCTGGACGTTTTCGCCTAACGACCTTCTTCAAGCATTTTGCAGTACAGTTGAGAGGTCACAGTGTGGCCAGTGTGGTCGAATTCTGGGTGCAAAATACAATGCCGCGAATACCGAAGAAAACGGCCAGCATGCTTTTCGTTCTACTTTTGACCTGCTTCGCCTTCCTTGGTCTTGGAGATTGTAGGCTTCTCCACTGCGATGAGTGCTCTTTGGTCACAGGACAGTACTCGTACACACACTCTTATCACCAGTAATGATCTTTGACATAAAGTCTGGGCCATCTTGTGCTTCCTGGAGGAGGTCTTGACAGACTTCGACACGGTGCTGCTCTTGTTCCGTGAAAAGAAGTCTGGGTCTGAACTTGGCAGACACACTGCGCATGTTCAGACTGCACGTAAGGATAGGCTCAGCGCTTCCAAACGACCCAATGGCCATGCCAGCTACTTCTCATGCCAGCGTGATCCGGCGATCATCATGCATTAGACCCCTGATTTCCTCCACAGTTTCCACCGTGGTGCTTGTGGATGGTCTTCCTGACTGTTGGTCGTCGTCTAAAATGTGCGTGCCACCCAGAACACGTTGTCCGGCTCTGTGATTCATCGCCATAGTTCTGCCGAATCTTCTCGAACGTCTCTGTTGCAGACTTCTCAAGTCTGACACAAAATTTGACGTTCACTGTGTGCTTATACTTGATGTCCATGACGAAATCGCGATGGGGTCCTGCCTGTAACTAGAAAAAGGCTAATAACTCTGGTCCCAGTGTATATCGGGTTACACCACGCGGCGCGCTGATTGTTCAGGGCCACACCTCCCAGGAGGGGCCCACCGCACCCTCGTTCTGCCCCCTGTCGGTCAGGAATAAAATCAGTCCGGGAACTTTTTGATCAACCCTCATATTGTATAGCTGCGCCGTTCCGAGGTGGTTCTTGAACGTCTCAATGGAGCGATGGTATATTTCGTCGCCCTCAATTGTAAGTCCACACGTGTGGTTATCATCACAGCACAGCCTCGCCTATTTCATCGGAGCAGTCCCTTCCCGTTGCACAGTGGTGGCAGTGGTGGTAGGAAAATCGGCCAGGATCGTGCACAGGCAGTCAGTGAAGGCAGTAAGTAGTCAGCCAAATCAATCAGCAGGACAGTCAGTGGGTAGCCACAGTATAGCGGTGTATATATGGTAAAGCTGTGAGGTGAAGTAGCCTGTGGAGGCGGCTCCAAATGAGAGGAGGTTCTCAGCGATTGGAGTTGCAGAGAACACAGTTCAAATATATGTTCCACGGTTCCAGGGACGCCACAGTGAGACCGAATTAGGGATTGGATGAATTCAATCTCGTGGAGGTATAAGTGAGGTGTGGAAGGCGGCAAAGTAGAACTGGAAGTTGTACCTAGCATTGACGCGTGACAGCCGTGCCGTGTCACCACAGGGTGGGCAGGAGGGAACAGTAACATTGGTTCGTGTCTGACGAGTACGTTGGGGCTGCTTAGGTGCTCAAACCGCTCGGCTGGTGATCATGAATGGACCGTCTCTTACTATACGGTGAGGGGCAGAGCCAACGAAGATTTTGCCTTCTTTATTACCTTGTGACTCTCTGGTGTTCTCCTGCTTCACAGGGTCCCTTTTTCTCGGTGGCGCTCGTTGTTCATCCAGATCCAACGCGAGATAAGAAATATTCCGTAATATTCCTTGTTATCTCCAACTTACTTCACAGTCCTATTGACAAAATTGCAAGCATTACTGCACCTGCTCTGAGGTTGGTGACGCTCAGTTTTTGTAAGGTCTTTCTTGCCGGGTTTGCTGGCTTTCATAGGTAGAAGATCATGTTACATTTGAAGTGCAGAACGGGGTTAATAAAAAAACTATATTAAATACGCGCCCTGTTGGTACGGCCAACTTTATTTGCTCAGTAGAACTGCAGACGCCTACAAAATGCGGCATGAAAGTGGCCCTGGTTCGGGAAACTAACTGCTACATCACATATAATTCCAACCTTTAAGAACCATTTCCTTCGCAAGTAATCGAAAGACGAAAATGGAAAAGCAGCATGCAGAGCAGAAAAAGCGGTTTTCTGAGCAACACAAGACGATAGAAGGCTTTTCGTTTCCCAAGCACGAGCGAGGTCCTGACGGCGTCGCGCCAAACCTTTTTATCGCAGTTGCGCTCACAGCTTGAAACTCAGGTCGTATTACGGAGAAGGCTGCGAAATTGGTTGTACGTGATCCGGTTCCAAGAACACGCTTTAATTCAGCTTTAAAGCAAGAGGCGGGTGTCGCCAGCTAGAAAGTAATTGCGCTCCAGAGATGAGAGAGAGAGAGAGAAAAAAAAAAAAGTGTGGCGCTCATTAAGTTCAGCTCGCGTGGTTCCCATTTCTTTTTCATGTCCCTTCCTTTCGTAAAGTCTTTTTTTGCGTCTCAAATTGTGTCCAGCAGGTTGCGGACTAATAACAGTGCCTGATGACGAGGCGGCGTGATGGTCCGAGAGGCGGATTAAAATTTACATCCTGGTTATATATCATCGGTGGCTTCGCGATGTAGCACGCTCTTTAAAGTAAGATTCCGGATATGATGTAGTCCCTGCTGCTGCAACATCTCGATGGCTGTTGGTACCATCACGGTGCGCTTACTCCATGTAGAAGTCCGAGAGTAAAATGAGCAGATACTACATTGCTCTTGAATTTACTATCGCTCTATATGAAGGTAGTAAGTGTACGGCTTTGTTATGATCCGGACACGGTGCAACTTGCTACAGAGATGTTTGCAATGAAGGGAATATTATAGTCACCTTTAAAGTGACAGTCTCGTACAGAAAAGTCGATTTCGAAACTTTAGTGAAATAAGAATCGTTAGTACTAATGTAAGGCCACATCGAAAACCCATCGGCAGGAGTGCAATAGTTTTCGAGAAATTTAACAAAATAGTAGAGAGAGCAGGCGACGGATGTCACGTGTTTTTATCGTCTCCCTCCTTTCTTACACGAAAAAACGTCATGGGGTTACGTCAGCAGGAAGACGCGGGAAATGCGGAGCTCCGCCCTTGTGAGTGGCTTGCGCGCGCGATCACAGCGCTCGCCTTTCTTGCGGGCGAGTGCTCACACTAAAATTTGAACGGGACCCAGGCGCCGTTGTCTGCTTCTATTGCCTCAATTCGCTGCGCTTTTCGTCCAATAGCAGACTTCCATACTTGCTGACGTACCGGTTGTTGTCGTCGTATCAATTTAATTCGTTTAACTTAATATCTGCTGCGTTTCTGGCTAAAAGAATTCGCAGTGTGCCATTTTCGACAATGGCGATTCGAATGGCATAGGTCTTAAACAGGTCGTTTTGTACGAGACCGTCCCTTTAAGGATAAGCTCAGTTGACAACACGCGGTTCAAGACTTGAATGGAAGAAAACAAATTTGCTACACAATAATATTGGCCCCTCACACCTGGCAGCGCTTCTGCGCTCAGTGTGGAGATGGCCCCCAAATGAACTAATAGGTAACACCACCACCACCAACTACAATAATTGATGATAATGATATGAGGAGGTTCCTCACTCTTGGCGCGGTACCCTGCGTGTGCTTTGCTAATATGATGCCTGTGTTCGAGGCTGGTCTCACGAGCTGAGATAGGAATAGAAACTCAGGGGTCGAAACCGGAACCGAACCGTAACCGTAAACCACAAAAAAACGTTATTTTTGCTGAACCGAACCCGAACCGAACCGTAAACAGTTTTTCTTTCCCCTTGAACGAACCGGAACTGAACCGAAAACATATGAGACGGTAACGGGTTGGCCAAACGGTAAAAACGCTTTCCCAGTTCCTTACAACTGCACTGCCACCCACCATCTCCCTGCATCGCTCGGAATCTTCCGAATTTATGAGGCGGACATAAAAAAATTATAAACCAAAATGTGCTGAGTCCATGCACCTTCTACAGCCTCACGTCCAAAAGGTCCACGACATATCTATGCATTTTTGTGACTCGAGGTGCGAAAGAAAAAGGGGTGGTATACGACTAGAACACTTGGCATTGTTGCCTCGGCTGTTTCCTTCATTCAGCGTCGCAGTGCGAAGGCGACGTAATTAAACTGTAATAGTTGACATGACTCCTCAAGGAACGCGTACAACCAGCGATCACGGGAAGCAGACTGCGCGTGACCCAGAGCGTCGAGCTCTGGCGCCAGCTAGACGCCGACCGCCGGAGAAAGAGACGCGGCCGCTGCGTACATCGTGTTGTCAACGGGCACTGCGGCAGCCCGTCGTGGTTTTTCAGCTCCTCTGACCATTGTAAGTACCAACGCATGAGTTCAGTTACATCAGAAGTACTGAATAGTAGTGATGCAGTATTGGCGAGGGCATGTCATTGTGTGAGAGAGAATGTACTGTTCTCCCAGGCGCGGAAAGAAGCTGCACACAGCACCGCCTGATTCAAGACGATGTACTTACGTACTGGGGACAACGTGAACTTGTTCTGGTCTTGTCAGTGCACACACGAGGTATGGACATTCACCGCCTCAAACGTGGAAGCGTCGCGAAAATAGTAGCCTATCATTGAAATAGGGGATGTGATTGTTGATATGCTCGCTTCCATGACACCGAACCGTCAGTAAGCCAAGCTGGCACTCTTCGTCAGTTCCCCTTACTTCGGTTACGTACTTACGTATTTCTCTTGTCTACACAGTATTTCTCTTGTCTCTTCCAGTCACGTCATGGGGCGTGAAAGAACGAATCCCGTGCGGGAGGTCTTCGTTTACGATAGACGGAGCAACACGTCAAGATGTCAGATCGAGGGATGTAACTTCGATATGAAAGGTGATCACGCAGCAAACTTAGAGCGCCACGTTCAGCATATTCACCCTGATATCTATGAGTCTCATACGCTGTCGAAGCAAAGACCCAACAAAAGACAACAAGACGCGACAGCATGTTCATGCAACAAGAGATCCTCTTCACAACAAAGCCTAGAAGAGGTAATACGAAGGGGTCATACGAAGGGAGACGACGAAGAATGCCGTTTCAAAGGCCAGTATTGTCTCCGCTTGCGTGGAACTAGTTACAACAAATGGACGTCCCTTCCAACGGATGGAAGATTCGGGATTTCGGAGCCTTCTGGATCCCCTGAGAGAAATTGCAGGCAGCGGTTTCGCGATCAACTCTAAGAATATTCGAAAAGAGGTCTGTGAGGTCGCTGCGAAAACACGGCAGCGAATCAGCTAATCGCTGAGGTCCCGTCTTTTCAGCTTGAAGATTGACCGTGCTACCCGCATAGACAGAGCCGTCCTGGGTATCAATTAATGCGCAGTACATTGAAAATGAAAAAAAAAAAAAATCGTTGTACAGACACTTGCAATGAAGGAGTTTTACGAGCGGCACACCGCACAATACATCAAACTCCAAATCCAAGATGTGCTAGCGCGATACGGGCTTGGGGTGAACCAACTGTACAGCTTGACAACAGACAACGGTAGCAACATGTTGAAAGCAGCGAGTCTGTTGAACGACGCGACCTATGGTGAGACTAGCGACTACGATGACGCCCCTACGAGTGACGACATTTCTATGGACATTGACGAAGAGTTCAGCCTCGGCGGCGAACACCAGGATGTACGACAAATACGTAGCGTTCGATGCGCAGCATACACGCTGCAGTTGGCAGTGAACGATGCTTTAAAACATGAGGCGACTGTTGATATATTCACGAAATGTCGCAAGATTTCAAAGAAGCTTCGAACACAGACACTTATGTCTCTCATTCGCAAGCTTAAGCTGAAGAAGCCACTCTTGGACTGCGTTGGATGTCTACTGTAATTATGCTCAAACGCCTCACTGAGCTGAGAGGGTTTTGCGATGACATGTTTGGTACGGACACTGAGATTTGCCTCCAAGATGACGAGTGGAGAGCAGTAGATGACGCCATACAGGCTTTGGCTCCCGCCGAAGAAGCCACCAAGAGGCTTCAGTCGGAGCACGTGATTCTCGGTGACTTTTATTCCTTGTGGATAGCGTGCAGGAAGAGAACAGCAAAACTGACATCTACTCTGGCATCCAGTCTGGTACCGACCATGCGGTCAAGAGAGAGGCGTTTATTTGAAAGCGAGCTGTCCTGCTCAGCGATTTTCTTGGACGTCCGTTACCACGTGCTATTGTCTGACGACCAACAGACAAAAGCGAAGGTCCACCTCGCAAGACTGTGGAAACGTCTATCACCATCTTCAGCCCGGAGTAGGTCGGTACCATCTGAAGAAAAGGAAGGGGAAATAATCGAGGATGAAGTTGAGCAGCTTCTTAGACAAAAAGATCGTGCCCGGTCTACTGCGACTCTCATCCACTCCATATCGTCAATGCTCTATGCTGCCGAGGCAAAGCCGAGGATCAGTAAACAAGCGGACATCCTTAAATATTTGGAATGCCAGAAGGAAAAAGAACCCGAAACGAAGGCGCTGGCGGACGTTGTCATTGCTGTGCCCGCCACTCAAGTAAGTGTCGAAAGGGCATTTTCTGCTCTCAAGTATATACTGTCTGACCATCGCTCCAACCTTGCACCCGACACACTGGAGGACATCCTTGTTGTGCGTTCCGCCCATGTGTGTACACCTGTGTGTTCATGTTTGTTCAGTGCTTGTATGAGGAGAAATGCCAAGGTATACGGAAATACTCTGTGAGAAATTGCATATATATTTGTATTATGTCTTTCCTCTTTGCATTAAAGACGAAAGAATTGCAAGAGGACTTGCATAACCGAGCTGTTTACTTCTGTGCTTTCTTCTCTCGTTTTTCTCTTTAAACATTGCCGATAGCTTTTTGTACTGAAGTTCAGTAGTACCTTGTACGTCATATACCATCACTTTTGGTACCATAAACGATAATCTGCTGTAAACCGCGTGGTTCTTTGTACCTCTGAAGCGTAGGGGCGAGGGCGTAAGAGGAAGGAAGGAGCAACAAGGTCATCGCCGCGGAACCTGACGTTACGTCTCATGTCGTATAGATCGCTTAGCACAGCATACTTAAACCGGTTCGAACCGTTATTTTTAGTGTGTTGAGCCCGAACCGAACCGATAACCTTGAACCGGAACTTGAACCGAACCCCCAAAAATAAAAGCATTAACCGCGACGTGGGCCGGTGGTAGAACGAAAAACTAACAACCCAGCAAGGAGGTTCTAGTGACTGGGTCGTATTTCTCTCCTTCGTTGTCATTGTTAATTTTCTTGTGGGCACCGACGAGGTTAGCACACTGCATTCTGCAACATGATCCCCCGAAAACAAGAAAAAAAAGATAAATGGAGGTTCTCATTTGCAGTTAACGTACCAGACAGAAGAGAATGACAGTGCGCGATATACGTGCGCACACAGTTTCAGAAATGATACACAAGTCCCATTATCGTTATTCACATTAGATGAGTGTCCAGTGGGTATAACAGCTGGAGCGGTCTGGAAAATATTGTACCATCAGTCAATCTCGCTAAAAATGCACACATGTTAATGTCTGTCCCCGGGACAACTTCGTTTATCAGTATATTGCTCCACAAGTCCACGCCAAAATCTTTTGTTGTTTTTCTTTCTATCGTCATCACCATCACCTCCACAATTGACCTGGTACCTCAACATCTTCACCCGTAACCACTACGACCTCTTTCACCGCGTACAATGGCAGATCCCCGACTTTCAATGTCATTATTTCCCTTACAGACTTTGTTCGATGTGCTGATCTCAGTTGTAGATGGTATTTTTTTTCGCAGTGTTTCAACAACAATAAGTGGTGATTATGAAGTGAGATGATTCGTCAATATAGATGTGGCATACTACCTGATTCCGCAGGGGTGGAGGATGAAGGTGATTATGGCACGCACTCACAAGCACACGCATGCACGCATGTTACTGGCTCTCGCCGACAGAGTTCAAAGTGCAAATGTTCGCCAGTGCCGGTGTGGGGTCCCAAGAGGGCTGCCCCTGCAAAGGGCTTCTTGTATAGCCTGTTTAGTAGTACTCGAAGCCTTTCTCTTTTTGTGGTGTATGAAGTGTAGTTCGTAGTCACCCTTGGAACTCAACTGGGTCATTCCAGAAGAAGCAATCCAATCGTGATGGTGATGTTGGTGCTAGGTGCATGTGGCGCTTATCAATCGTGTATTTGGACCCCCTCAAATTTTGTTAATTTATTTTTTTAACACGTCTGTATCACAGAGACATGAACACTCATGTGTTTTCGTGAAGTCGGAAAGCGTGACCATGCTGGAGATCACCCGGGGTGAAAAGAATCAGGCGATGGATCACGACCGCAATATGATGGTGCCTGTTGCATCAGAAAGATCCCCAGGTGGTCTAAATTATCCGCAGTCGTACCCTGTGGCATCGCTCATGATCGTAGCTGTCTCGCGACGTAAACCCACCAATTATTATTATTATTATTATAGAAAGCCTTCGATGACCACGGGACGTTTACCGCGCAGAGAGCGTTGTGCATTAGGACTAAAGCCTGGTAGTCCTACCTGCCGGTAAGGACACTGCAGATAAATGCGGTGTGGCTCGCCGCAATGGTAGCACAACGGCATCCAGTCAAATGTTCACCAGACGTCACTCTTCCTGACGATGCCGGTGGGCACCGTCTGACGCGAATACCTCTCAGGACTTCTGTTCGTAGCTAGTCTGGGCCTGTTTGGTGGTGTGCAAATCAGTGGCGACCGACGTGCTGCAGCTGGGTAAGTCGGTCGGAAGCACTCATTGGGTGGTGGTGGGGTCGGCGCTGTTTGGAGAACCTGCTGCACCGCCTCTCGAACCAATGCCCGATGGAAGAGGGTGATGGTTACGACATCTTATGTCGATACAAGGCTCTGATTTCTTCGTGAACTAGTTCTCGAACGAGCTCCTGAAGGGAGACTGCGTCGAGTACAACAGCCGCGGTTGCCGTATTGTACTCCACCGCGGACCGTAAAAGACCGTAAGGGTAGACCTTTCAACCTTCCTTGCTTGGTTAGGAAAATCACTGGCCATCGTGGAAGCGCGAGAAAAAAGACTTCGTTCACCCCGGGTGTAAGACGTTGGACCTGTTTCGTTGTCTTCGGGCACAATTCGTCGGAATAGCCGCAAGACGTCATTCGACGAAACTCGTGACACTCTCGTTAGGCAGCTGAGTTCGATGTTGGAGCAGCTGCTCCGGATGCTCCTTCCGCAGTTCGAACTTCGAAACCCATGACTTGGCCTTAAGCGTACCTTTGGTCGTTTGCCATGCTGCACTTAGCATAGTCTTCGGTGCTCCAGACTCTTGATCTTCCAGGTTGTCGGAATGCCCCTCGCTCCCACCAGAAACGTCACGGATGAGCTGGCGAACACGGGCTGTGGTGGGGAAACCAACCTCTCCATTTTTTTCTTATTTTTCCAACTCCAACTCCAACGGGCTGTGGACTTCGCAAAAGGCTTTACTGGCCTACTGGTTTACCGGGCTTGTTAGCGTAGCGCTAGGAATGCCCCGCTTGGCCGCAACAGAATCATTTATGGTATCAAGGTTCACGAAAGTGCTGAAAAGATAGAATGAGTGAAAGGTTCTGCTTCCGGCTATCTTTTTCTTCTTTTCCCTTCTGTAATCTGCAGATGCATCTCGACGACGACGATGTTAGCGCGTGTTTCTTGTCTGTGGTTAGCAGGAGTAGAGGCGATGCTTCGTCTTCTGACTCGTGGCAACAAACCAGCGACCTACATTCTTTCTAAGGAGCGATAACAATGTGTACAGAAAGGCAGCGATGTGCGACAAGAAAGAGGAATCCTCCCTCATATGTAATACATAGTGTTCTGCGCTTTCGGCATTTGCGGAAATATGCCGCTGAGTATCAGTGGGTGTTTACGAAGTCAGATACATTTGGAGCCCTCCAACAAAGTGAAAGAAATTCTTTCTATTGTGAATGTCCTCATCCATGAGCCATAATGCGATGTGAAGGCTTAAAGGGATTTAATGTAGAAGCAGGTGACGTATCCCTGAGTCCTGGAAGGAACTGAACGAGAAAAACGAAGAAGGTGACAGGAGACTCAAAAGAAAGAAGACTCATTTATTATCTTCAGTTGCCTTCTTCGTTATCTTCGTCAATTTACTCTCTAGTGACGAAAATAAATGATGATGATGATGTGGAGATATTCACCTCTCCTTGTGCGGTACCCTACCCCATTACCACAGTGTACAAAGGGAGTAATGAGGTTAAAATTAAGTATGATCAGGGCGGGCTTTCATCTCTGTGGGTCTTGGGCCCGCTTGCACGAAACAACCCTAGCTTGAGCACTCAAAAAGCACTCACTCAAAACACTCGCACTCAGCTGAGGGATTTCGCTAGGGCTCTA
>JARGYV010085968.1:0-11157 GCA_029532675.1 Ornithodoros moubata
CCTGCGAGCTTCATAGAACAGTTGACGCAATCAGTGAAATAGAGAAAACAAAAGGATTGTCAAGCTTTTCATCTCTGTGCTTATGCATTTCTTTTAATGCCGTTGTATGGGATTTTCCTGGGTTTTCTCCTAACGATCAAACGCGTACACCGGCATAATTCCTTTCGAAGTTGGCTCAGGCAACTTTCTTCTCCTGTGCTTGGGATCGGCTTTGCAAAAGGCGCTAAGACGATAATCGCCGCACTAACAGCACAGCTTAGTCTAAACCACTGGGTCACGGATGTCACACAGGCATCGTTTCTACGTGATCTCGACCCTGAGCTGCAGTTTCGTATGCCTTGAGCACTGCTTAGACGAATAACTAGTGTGATACCTGGACTCTGGCTGAACGTCCAATGTTGGTGTCCTGTACAGACTCGAGAAAGTTGTTTCTCCGAATTGCAACCAGTGCAATGTAGTGGAAGACGTGAAGGATGTAACTGAGGTTTGTCCGAAGTATGATGCCCATCGTCCAGTGCTAGAGACTCGCTGGCCTGTGTACGCAGCAGACCCTTCAACATGATAAATGTGTTGTACTGTTGGTCAGTGCATCAACATGTGTCAGCAATTCGTATACTTATCGAGATTCTCAAGGCAGCTAGCCTTATCTACACCTTATGACCACTTTAGCAGACAGACCGCAGGAATCTGACGACATTCCACCGCTTTCACTTTTATTCCATTTTAAAAAAAGATATCTGATGCAACTCGAAGCCAAGTGAACTTTATAGGCCTGTCATATATGTGATGAAAATGAACGAAAAGAAACATAAAGAAACATTACTATTACATGCAGTTTTTTTTTTTTTTAACCTTAATGTTTTCTTTTGCTGAGTGTAGATTGTGACGCAATATTTTCTATGTTCCTCACTTTGAATATACTGTTTCACTGAGAAAATGTGCCGAAATGGGTATGGGCAGTTAAACCTAGAAAGAAAAACAGAGAAAAAGAAAAACACGGAGGTATATTTTCGGAAACGCTGCTTTACAGAGTGACAAACTTTGTGCGTCTAACGTCTTCGGCTCTGGAACTCACGACGTTATCCGCACTTTAAGGCGCTGCCGTGAGAATCTTGATGATGATCCTGTTTGACTCCCACGCTATCAATGGTCACTAAGGCAACGCGTGTACTTCATTCCGCTACTTTCTCACGCACGGTTCCTGGTCCATTTTATCCGTCCTTACTGTATTCATTGAAAGAGTTGTTGAGAGAGGGCGTTTTTAAGAAACGATGCGAGTCATAAGTACAACCGGTACGGCTAAGTTTTTCCCATATTAACCATGTTTTGCAGCCCCCAGGTTGAAAAGTACGTTGCTGATCGTAACCGTTAAAAATAGGCAAAGAGGTTGGAAAAGGCCATTTTGCTCGCTCATGCAAAAAAGGTTTTCAGCGCGCGTACGCGGCTCTTAAAAAGTAGGAAGTCCATGAGAATCATAATTGGGTGTTTTCTTCTGGAGGCTGTGGGAACATCGTTCGAAAGAAGGATGCGCCGTTGACTACACTTCTTTGTCAGCGTTTTGCAAGAAAGCGGTGATGGTCTTTACTGCTTGCCTTATAGTCGGCCTTGTTAATGGTCAACGTCATGGCTAAGGAAGAAGGCACCAATGCTTCATTGGCAAACTTCAAAGTGAACTCCGTTAGCGTACGCCTTCAATTTCAAGGTAAAAGTTGGGAAAAAAAGAAATACAGTGCAAATTGATCCCACCATCCCCTAGTGTTGCCACGAGGAACCGGCGCCTAGTCCAAGGAGACCGGCGGTGCTACATACAACTGCAGAAAATGTTTCCCGTCCTGCTTTTGCCGGTTCGGCCGCCGTCTTTATGTCTTGTCATAATCTCACCTTATATGCGTTTCTCTATTTTCTTTTACTATTGTTATTACAATAATTTTCTTTAGTCTCAAGTGATATTGCTTTTACACATTGTAGCATGAACGACCACTTATTTTACTTAGATTCGCCCTACTTACTCGCTCACTTCGCACACCATAGTAATGGGGCAGGGTACAGCACTAGCAGGGTTGAAATTCCACACATCGTCGTCATTTTTTTTTTTTTTTTTTTTTNTTTTGTCTACCAGTTCGGGGCACGAGCATATAAAGCTTCCCATGATGCACTCGACGTCCGAAATGTGAATGATGTATAGAAATATGTACGCAGCCGTTAGAGGTAATCTCTCTGCATCCCCATCTCTGCGTACGCGGTTCTTTCGTTCATTCAACGAATTCCCGTGCCGATTGCATACAAACGCTCACTCACTCACACACATGTATGCTCAAAAGACGGGATCATCAGTTCTAAAGAAATGGATGGCCGGACATGAATCGGAACAAATACAAATGTATATAGGGTAAAAAAAAAAGAGCAAGCATCCACAGCGCGTAGAGCTGACCCCTATAATGAGTATGCCGTAAATAATGATAAAAAAAAAGTCGGAACGAACCGACAGGAGTAATGACATCACGCCTCTTCTTTGCCGAGACCAGCGCCCTCTTTCTCGCAGCCAGAAAAAAAAAAAAAAAAAAAAAAAAAGAAGNGAAGAGTGAAGAAAAGAATAGCGCATCTTTTTCATTCGCGTCTTTTTGGCGCCGTCTTGTGCTTATGTGTGTGTATAGTATATACCTGGGAGGTCCACAAGAGGGCCACAATGGAGGTCTTTGTGTGCACTGTGCGGTTTGCCAAGTTAAAGGATGTCGCGCTATTCACTCCCGCAGAAGCTACGCGATATTACAGTTACAAACGCTTCGCCTACCTTCGGCTTTTTGAGACCTCTGTGGGACTATGTTGTGTATGTGTGACGAATCGCAGATGATCGTTGAGTTTCGTTTCCTGGTAAAGATGTCAGTATTGGCAATCTAGGGCGCAATAGCCAAGTCGGGAAAGATGGAGGACAATTGTACCTGCGAGGTGCATCTGTGTATTTTTTTTCTTTTTCAGTGTATGGCACAAAGTTGTCGTTTACTGTTCACCGAACTTCCAGAGGTAAACAGCGATATAAGTCCAGACAGATCTTTCTTTGTTGTCATATCGTTAGATATTCGTCCGAAAGATCTCGGAAGTAGCTCTCGTGTCTGACACTGCCCATAACATGTCGCTGTGTCAAGCCCTTTCAGGCAACTCGCTTTTTCTCTTATTTCCATCGCGACACAGGGAATGAGTGACGGACATCGAGCCCTTGTCCGTACAGACGTAAAACGATTATCTTAACGTCGTTTCTCTCCCGGACAATAGGACAAAAATGGCGGACCCTTATGTGCCTCCATGTCATAAGTGGCCAGACCACTTGGCACGTGTCTCCGCTAAAAGACCTAATTCATGGCCATATAAGCGCACAATGAAAGTCACCAACCGCGAACGAGCCCTCCACCCTCGACAGGAAATATAAGAGTGGTTATAACAAAATTACCGACTCACCGCCGTCGCCAGACGGTCGAAACGTTCTACCGATAATAGACGCGAGGGTAAGGTTGCGATGGGTCCCGTATCCACCACCGCTACCACAATGGGTACCACCCGCTGCTGGACCGACTACGTTTAGTACCTCTTCCCTTTTAAATGGAGTGCTCCCTAATAGCAGCTCACGCCTGATGGCGTTTATGCGATTAGGGAGACTCATAATCGGGTTGTGCGTTGAACGCTAGCAGATGCGAGCGCCATGCTGTCCCGTGTTCCTCATTTTTGCCAGTGATTGCATTACGCTTGTCCCCCCACATTAACGTCTCCAATGTCCCGATTGTTCAAGGATTCGATTTCTCTCTTGCTGCTGCCACAATTGGCCGCTCGGTGGAGCTCCCGCATGCGGACAGTGTGCACTCTTGTTCTCGGTCGAGTGGTGTCATTCAGCAAGATCGCGAAGAGTAGGGTCATTGACGGGTATTTCCTTTGAGAGTCAGAAAGGGTAAGCTGGAGAAGGGAATACATTCACTTCTGCTTTTGTGCTTCCAGCTATGTTTCTTTTTCTACCGAGAAAGGGAGCTGAGGAAGACGAAACTTAGGGAATCGCACTCGCCCTCTACACACGTACAGGGAATTACAAACGATTGTTCTTGTGACGCTGAAGGATTCTTCTTTCAGATTAGGTTAGACTTCTTACACATACAAGTTCTGTGGGATTAAATTCGGATGATTTCGGCTACCGTGAATGCGAAAATGTGAATGTCGATACAGAAACGTACGATGTATGTTTGTATTCCGAGATATCGTGTAATGCACAAGATCACATTTTCTTCCGCATTCGTTCCGTTCATCGCAACGTGCTCAACGACATTTACTCGTATAGCCGGGGCTTCTGACGTCGAGTTACCGAAGGAATCTATTCAAAGGTAACTGGTGCGCGAAAATATTGAGTTATTAGAGATGATTAGTGCTTGTTATATAGCTTTAAAAAGAGGTCAGTCAGTCTGTTGTGTCAGCGGTGCCTACTTAAGGGTATTCATCCCTATACGAGTACAAGTTCCTATCTTCCTCTGCTCCTTACATGCCCATATAAACAAATGTGACCTTTCTTTTTGTGTGCTACTCATATATTGTAACAAACGAGGACCGGGTTTCTACAACAGCTCTCTCTTACCATTGGCTGTTTGTTTGGCTGCACCTCCCCCATGAGCCCGTTTCCTGTTCTGTTCCTTACTAATGGAGTTACTTACAAGAATGAACTCGGCACTGCCTATCCTTGGCTGGCGCGCATAAAGTAGGAGAGAAAGAGAGAGAAAAAGAAACCATTTTACGCGAGAATGGCGTACACGAAGCACAGGACCTCCCTGCTTTCACCCATATAAAATCTTACATGAACTCATTCTTTTGTAAAATATATGTGTACCCGAGCTTCTTTAAAAGCTCCATTTTATTCAAGCCATAAACGACTAGCACTATAGGAAGACACGCGCCAAAGAGCTTCTCCCCGTTGGCGCATTTATATTGACTCAAGACGGACCATAGAGCCCGGGCGCTGGATCCCGAGATGTGCCTTTTGTTATGGAAATGCGGCAGAAAATTTATGGCTCAAACTTTAGATCCCCCCATTCCCTGTTTGGCTTTGTACTTAGCTGTAGGGATCAGGCCTGGAAAGGCGGGCGCTCGCCGAGGTATCATGGTTTAATGACGGCTTGGAATCTGCGGAGGCTAGCATGAAGAAAGGACACTTTAATGGGCCGTGGGAGGTGCGTTGGATGAAGGTATTGTACCAGGGACGACATTTAAGGAGGGGCTGATAGGTTTAATCGCAACCTCCGAATGACTGACGATATTGATATGGCTGCTCATCGTTGTCTTCACATCTTCGCCTCCTCCTGCTTTCACCTGTCTGGCCATCTTCCCCCGGATAAAGACGAAGCCACCCTGGCGAGTAATAGTGGTTCGCTAGACGTGGTCATGTTTGGCTTCAGCGGGGATACGTGCACATTTGCTGTGCCATGATGTCTGGCATCGGAAGCTCAGTTAATGGAGTCAACAAATGTAACTCACTTTAGAGGTACGACGGACAATGCGGTATCGGTAGCGAGATATGACTTTCTCTAAACGGCCACGTTTACGGGCTGGCACCCAAAGCCAGACGAGATCGCCAGTTTGGTATGTAACGATGCGATGGGAACTGTCCTAACGATTTCTGGACGCTGTTTGATAGTCAGATGTGCGGCAACGAGCAATTTAACGGAATTCTTCTGACCGTGAGGTGGCTTCTTCCAGTGGTGGGTTGTCCGTGGATACGAGAGGATGTGGGAATATTGTCTATTTTAGACACGAGGTCCCTGCCGTACAGGAGGTGGGTCTGCATCGGGTGGTAGACTGTACAGCGGTGTTGTTTGCGTACGTGATATAAGGTAGGACAGAGTCCCGGTTGTCACGTTGTGCAGATATGTAGAATGACAACATGTCGGCGACAGTCGGGTTAAAAAGTTCAATGAAACCGTTGGTTTGAGGATGGTACGCAGATGTAGGTTTGTGAACGATGGCACATTCATGAAAAATGTCCTGAAATAGGGAGGCGAGGAAAGAACACTCACGATCACTGATGAGGATACGACGGGCGCCGTGGCGGAGAAGGATAGGGGAGATGAAGAATGTCGCTACTTCTTCTGATGTACTGGTGGCGAGCGCTGGTGTCTCTACATAACGTGTGCAGTGGTCGATGGCCACGACAACCCAGCGCTTTCCAGTTGTCGATGCCGGAAGAGGGTCAAACAAGTATATTCCTAAGCGGTCAAACGGTTGGCGTGCAGGCTCTAACGGCTGAAAGGGACCAGGACTAGGTACTGGCGCTGGCCTACGCTACTGACAGGCTAATCAGGACTTCACGTATAGGCATGAACCGTGGGGTAGATGCGAGGTCAGAAACATCGCTGCCGAACACGTTCGTAGGTTTTGTAGAATCCGAGGTACCCTGCATCTCCACCAAGTGTTAATCGCTACCTTGGAGTGACTGACGATATTGATATGGCTGTTCATCGTCTTCTTCAGTGTATCATCGTCCATGGTATTGGTTAAGACTGTAGTACTGTTTAGGGGGCGTTGCGGTCGGGTTACGTCATTTCATGTGATGAACTAAGATACAAAGATAGCTTCGGAATAGGTTTCCAGTGATATTCCAGAACTTATCTTCTTATCAGTGCGCTCGGTATTACCCGACACCTGATTACCGTTCGGTGGCTCCAGGGCTAAAGGCAGTGTTTTTCCCACATTACGTACCCAAGCAGCATACAGTATACTGAAAGGGTGCATAAGGGGTGGACGGCGTGTTTTTGTAGTTCACAGCACTTCAGGGACGCAGCGGAAAACAGATAACATATCTGACGACACCCCTGTTTCACCCGACTTTCAGAACATTGTGCTTCTTGAGATAGTTGTTAATATTCAGGGTAAAGATGATGTAATGGCGTTAAGTAATCTGCCGATAGTTAGAGATAAAGTAATATTTATATTATAACCATTATAAAATTTTATAAATAAACTTAAACCTGATGGTGAGTCAGAGACACAAAAAGCTCCGAGCATATCGGTAAATTGGACGAGTTCATGTCGCGTAGCTTCTAACAGAAAAAAAATAATAATTGTGATTATGTCACTTGATTGAAATCGCCGAAAGTTGACGTAGTGTAAGTTCATAAATAACATGCTCTCAATGGGCTCAGCGGATGATTCTCTTTTTTAGAATGTACATTTTATCTAGAAAATGTGCTTGAAAGAGTGGGTGGGCAATTTGCACACAATGGCACACAACGCTCTCTTCTTTTTACTCATTGTTTGTTAGAACCAAGTGCGGAGCTTTCAAGTGTGCAGGTGGCGCATCCAAAGAGCATCTCCTCAGGTTTTATTTCTGGAAGTTTGTATTTCATTTTCACGGCTAATTACGGCCACGGTTCGCGTAATTTTGTTATCGCGCAGACACGCATTGAAGAGTTTGCGACAGGTCTAAAAACGAAGCGTTCTCCCAGTGGCTCATTAAATAAACTTTTCTTCCACGTCAATGCACAAACAGAAACAGAAGCTAGAGGAAATTGGAACAACGGCAAGGCCTTTCTGGGCAAAGCTCCGTGAAACAACTCGCTTGTATGAGCTTCAGGCTCAGTCCCGAAAAAGACACTTGAATACGTGGATTACCTGTTCAGATGATCCTTCTCATGAATAAATATGTGACTGTATGGAAAGCAATTACAGCTGAAGTAAGCGCTTTTATTACTCGCTACTGGTTTGTCCATGGCGTTCTGTAATGCTATGGTCTAAAAGGGTGATGAAAGAGGGTCCAATTTACATTTTGAGTGTCTTATGTCGCACAATGCGCTTGGGATTCCTGCAGCGCAGCTAAATGCGGAAGGGTGCTGTGTACAGTGGCGAAATAGCATATTCCCCCTCAGATCATATATTTAATGCAGTTTGATAGAGTACGTCCTAATCGTTATCTGGTATAGGTTATCCAAAAGAACATAACCCCTGCATATACAACAACAACATTAAGTGGTGGTGAAGAAGGGAGGTGATTTGCCACTATAGGCGCAGTACCTCATTCTGCAGAGGTTTAGGATGGTGGGCGACTATGGCATACACGCACGCACATACACATGGCCGCTTATCACTGGCAGAGCTCAAAGTGCATAATGAATATCGCACAAGAAGCGTATACGCCCATTTAACAGGCGATTAATTGGTCCCGTATTTGTCAGGGACTTCAGGAAGAACATGGTACGCACGCATGCATCGACGCACCTGCACATTAGTATGCGACGAATGGGAAAACTGTACTAACGTCCGCAAAGAACATTCATGCCGTATCCAGAGTGTGTATACTCCATGGGGGTCGAGCACCACATGATGTAGTTTCAATTGTTTTCTTCTTTTCCTTTCCTCCCCTCCTCTTGTTCTTCCTCCCTTCTTTTTCGCGCTCAAACAATGTGTACGCCAGGACTAAGACAAATTTCATTACGTACTCTACGTAAGAGAGTCTATGCTGCCTTCTCCTGCACTCTCCACTTGACTGCATAAGACGGCTGGAAAGCACGCAGTCGCAGTCGATGGGCATATGGCTTTCTATGACACTTAACTTTATTATCTTGTTATGCGGTTTGTTATGGAAGTTTTCTGTCTTTAATAATAATAATAATAATTCGTGGGTTTACGTCCCGAGACAACTATGTCATGAGCGATGTCACAGAGTAGGACTGCGGATAATTTAGACCGCCTGGGGGTCTTTTGACGTGCGCCAGAAATCTCCGGTACACGGTGCCAGTAACAATGTTTACCTCCCCCACATTGCATTTCTGTCTTTAAGGTGGACCATCGTAAATTCGCTATTACCGGTATTTAACCCGCGATGAATCGCACTCATTCGCACCAGCATATCCTGTCACAGCCACCCACCATTCGTGCAGCGGCTGAGCTGATAGTGCGTGTAGGCGCATTCTGCGTAGTCACACGCTCGCGAATTACAAAGTCGTGTTTATTAATTTCTCTTTTAACAATTAACAAGAGTTGAAATGACTTATAAAGGGCTGATCCTCAGCGGTCGTTCTGAGGGAAATGAAGGCGACGTTCCACTCCGCCTTCCCTATACAGATCCGGCACTGACTCGAACGAGCACCGACTTTACAAACCCCTTCCAAACGTTTCTTTATCCTACAAAGAACAAAGAAAGTGAGAAGAAGATGGATGGATAACGGAAGAGAGAAACTAAAGAGTTAAAGCTTCGCGCTATTTCTCATTTTCTCGAAACAACCCGCTATCCGAAGCTTTTTCGTTTTTTAGAAACAAAAGGTAGTCCCGCTGCCATACCACATGCGGCGCTTCTTCATGCAACGTACCCTTGCCCTTGGCAAACCAAGATCGTTCCCCAGTAGCTGAGACATGCCGTAGCGAAACATGAAGGATGAGAGCGATTTCTGCTTCATGTCACTGAGGAATGAAAAGTAAAGCAACGATTCTTTGGACCACGTGCAGTACGATCATTTCTTTTTCATGTCAGACGTCTGTCTTTGACACATCAGCGCTTTTACCTATGTCCGTGGGGTTCATGGTCTGGACTTTCTTTCGAGAAAAGTGCGTGATAGATTTCTAGATTGCATGTTGGGATAGCCCTAAAGTTTTGGTGAGTTCTAGGTTTCGTGAGGTGAGCATGGTTATTACTTCTGCGACATGGATTTGGCATGCTGTGTTTTGCTAACCAAAAAGGGTCCACTAAAAAAAAGAACTAAGAGAGAGAGAGGAATATAACTTAGTTGCCTTTTGCTATTTAAAACATTTCGAAAATGTTGAACGAAATTGGAAAGTGAGATTCAAGTGCACACGCGTCATTCACTAGGCAAAAAGAGGAGAAAAAAAAAAGGAAACATTAAAAGCACACCCCATATAGAAGTGTACACTCCATCACAAAAGAAGCCTGAGCTTGGGCAAGAAAGAATTGACAACACGTCAGTGCTCAAACTAGCAGAAATTTTTGTTACATTCTGGAAAAGGACATATATAGCAGAACCGTGGGAACAAGGAAGACCAAGGAGGTTACGGGAGGCCAAAAAATGCGGAACGAAAGGGCCGGTTAGAAAGGTTAACTGGAGTTGAAAAGACGTGCCAAGGACGGATGAACAGAACCGACGCTTCGCTTATGTAGTGGCCGGAAGAAATAGCCAGCGCTTCTCTAAAGAGCCGAATCCTCATTTGAAGGTGTCGGGCAATGAAACTTGTTTCAAAGCACAGGTGCACAATTGTTAAAAATTTTCAAGTGATCAGACAAAGCGCGTTGCGGGTCTCTTTTATATGTTGTCCCAATCCTACGATAACACACTGAGAGATTTGACCAATATATTTAAAGCCACATTTTAAATTAATACAGTACACAACATTTTTCACACAGGGCACAAAGTTGTGTGTTCTTTGTGATTTTCCGCACCCCTTTCCTGATGTAGTTGGAGTCAACCGATCTAAATGAAAGTCCAAATGGTGCTAATTATGCGACACTGTGTGAAAATACGGTACCACAACATTTTTGTACGCCTTTTACGTACGTTAGAACAATATTTGAACTGTCAAATCAAACATTTGGCAACGACACTTCCACAATATCATGCACCTCTTATACGACCAATTTTTCTAAGCAAGACATCGGGGAGTAGGTGGGATCATGACTTCCCGGAAGGATAAGCTTACATTTCTTACTCTGGCGTTTACAAGACATGTTTCATGTCAAATATCACCGGTTGTGACACCGAACGTAACTGTCACTATTTTTTTTTCTCTCTTTCTGAAGTGTCAAGTTTTGAGTATCTATAAAAAAAGAAATCCAGGGGCACCAAACATGTAAAGCCTAAACAATATCGTGAACTAACATTTAAACGAATAATCACGCTTGTATGAAAGCTCGCTCTCTCGTCTACGTCTTCATAGTAGAGGCGAGGTAAATTATAGGTCCGTACATAAAACAATGCACCGAGCAGTTTACCGAAGCTCTAAAAAGCAGGAACTGGGAAAAGGCAGAGCCGCCAAATCTGTTATCTAC
Organism: Ornithodoros moubata; assembly: GCA_029532675.1. NCBI lineage: Eukaryota > Metazoa > Arthropoda > Arachnida > Ixodida > Argasidae > Ornithodoros > Ornithodoros moubata. The sequence goes on from JARGYV010085968.1 coordinate 11,018, forward strand.
CGTGGAGAAACAGTCTGTTCGTAATCGCTAAAATATAGTTTTGTTGTGTGCTGTCCTCTCTGGAGTTGTTAACCTCCTACGTGATCGCATGCACAGTCTTCCTTCCCCGCCAAGATTTCCTTTTATTTATTTATATATAT
>JARGYV010085971.1:0-12410 GCA_029532675.1 Ornithodoros moubata
TTGCGAGAACTTACTATTTTTTCTGTACATCCACGAGCTAGAAGAGCCAAGAGAAGTAAACGTGGCCTCGCTCGGTGCACGATCTGCAAAAGAGAAACATTCGCAGAAATGAACAAGAAAAACAAAAGAAGACTATTTTAAGGGCATTTTTTGTTGACATCTACCTTGTTGTGTGAAGACTTCATCTTGTGGAAACCTGCTGTATGGTGGTGGTGGCGATTCTGAAAAAAAAAAAAAAAAAGAAAGAAGCAAAGTGAATGCACACGCGGGTGAACAACGCATGAACGTGGCCATGCTAGAAGCTATAGAGATACACATGCTGAGTCCCTCGTTCCGCATGCCCACAGTCAACCACGGAAAGTTGTGCGTACGGCACTTCCACACACACCACACTGCATCAACCCAACCGAATCCGATGTTTTGCGATTTATTTTGTTCCGGTCGAATTTACGTTCCTGCTTCCTGTTATTAAATTCATTACTGATCAAGAGACAGCGTTGTAACATGGTGATGTCCATTCAAGCACTTAATTACAATGATATTTTTTTCTTTGCATACACACACACACACACACAGAAGACCTAAAGGCACATAAACTTCCATAGTTTCGGTTTTGCATTGTTGAAGGTTATGCGCATGTACCGAATTCTGCCGCTGTACACAGCAGGCGGTGCGAAGTTTGTGTCCTTGTTAGTTGCTAAAATTATTCGCAAGAATCGCAATGCCTACGTTAAAAGAATCTCAAACGAAGTGGCTACAGAGATACTCAAAGTTGTTCCAACGCCTGGCACCAATACTAGGAGAAAACCACCCAAAAGACTAGCAGGAACTCGAACACCAATTTCGATCGTCTTTTGCGCCCCTTATTTTTCTTCACTAGTAATGACGCAGTGCTATGTGCGCTTGGACGTCACGGCACGCTACAAAAAATCACCGATGCTAGCCCACTTTGCATACCTCCACAAAAGTCCTAGACATTCTTCCCACCCTACGGCGCGAACAATTACAGTGCACGGTCTCGGGCCTTGAAGCAACTGTAGCAAATGATGTGCAGCAGAGACGGTCCACGGCTACCAGTCGCATTCCAGGCGTTCCTTCCACTAGCCCAGTGCACTTTCCCCTCCTATCGAGAGAAGCTACCGTCCCAGAAAAAAAAAAGAAAAAATCCGAACAAGAGAAAAGACAGGAGCAGCCGCCAAAGGCAGGCAAAGGAATTTGAGTGGACAGACGGAAGATTCAGCAGTAAGTGCATTTCCCTCCTCCATCCCACCCTCCTCTCGGGGCGACCTGAAGCCGAGAATGCGACGAAAGCGCCCTCTGTTCAATGTCAAAACGTGGACAGCTTCGGGCCTCGGCAGAGATTTACTACACGTTCACGAAGACGTAGCCGACATTCCATGCCTGTTCTCTGAACGGAGTCAAAGGTGGGGGGGTAAATGTGCGACATATACCTGGCGCGACAGAGAGCGAGGGCGTACAGAACTTATCAATGACGCGAAGATTGCGAAATGTCCCGCATTACACACGACTGCATAATATCCTGCATATATATACACTGACCGTGAAGAATAAATTGCTCCACTTGGTTCTCATAATCGTTTCATAAACTCGGGCTCGTCGATGCCACACCCTGCTGACAGCGTTAGCAGGCAATATAGTTTCTCCTCCTGCTATATAATCCGCAAAGTACAAGACGTGCTGCTTCCGACACAGCGTGCTTATAATCTCTATTTCGTGATCGAAGGATCTTCTGCCACCTGCATCATGAGCAAGGGTGCTGCAGACGATGACGATGCGTGAAACGCGACGACAACTCCGTGCCTCGGGACGACAGCGCTAGGAGAACGTTTCATGGCGGTTGCAGACTGCACTGGATCGAAGACGGACCGGACCGCGTCGAACGCAGTACACGCTGTCGGCTGAACCCAACACTGGGGGTCTGGATCGTTTGAATTGTAGGGAGGGGTAGCATGCTCTTGTGTATCGGTTTTTCGTACCGATTCCGAGGCCACGAGCGCTACGAGAGCGTTCCACAGCCACTTGCGGCGTCGAGACAACGGTGTGATTCACTGGCGCCTTGAGAGATGTAAACAACCCCAGCCACGTGGACCCATACGCCCGGTAATCGAGTGTTGTTAACACGAAAGGCGTTATCTTACGACGGTTCTCGGTACGTTTAGCCTCATTGAAAGCCATTTAAGCTCACATGAACGTCCCTTTTGGAATTCCTCCTTCCCTCCTTCCTAAGCGATTGGAGCTGAAGCTCGAAGGACGTGCGTGACCGAGAATATAAACAAAGAGCAGAATGTTTTTACGTATACAAATCTGCACCCACTTAATGCAAGACTGAAGAAGAGCTATCTAGAGTTGCGCAGACGCAAAATGAACGATGAACAACTCTTGTGGTCACGTTTTCGAGCCGTCACTTCTGAGAACTGTTCAAGAAGCAGGCAAAAAATGGCGGCACCTCGGTAAGAAACGACAGCGCTGTATGTTGGTCTACAGGATATCGCGTTTTGGTTTCATCTTAGGTTACAGAAAACTGTGTTGAACAGATCCACGTACATGGTAGTGCCGGTGTCTCTACTGCTTGTCACGCCTGGTGCAGAGGGCCCAGGTGCGCCCCGGGCTTACTTCGGTGCAGATGTCTTAAACGGGTGCGTAAAGCGGGACACCAATCCCGTATTCCCACATATCACCGTGTAATATCATCACATGCATGCGACGGCACGTAGAAGACCTTCGACCAAATCGGCATACTTCTTTCTTAAAACTGAACATTGTACATTGAAAGCTCCCGACGGCAACAAACCCAGACGTCTAATAAGGAGAAACAGCAGGTTGCACAGGATTCAGGAAGCTTTTCAGGAAGTAAATTAGGCTTACTGACCACTTTACAGTCTTTAACTGCAAGGAAAAAAAAGGAAAGGGCCACCTCCTGCTCTTTACACGAACAGCGGGCGACATGCGTAGCCCCTTCCCATGTGGTTCCTGCAATAACTGCGTATGACTCTGTACTGCACCGGAAGCGAAGCAACTTAGCCGCGTTTCCGCTTCTTCTCAACGAGGCGGCAGCAGCCGTTTAGGCCTCATGACAGCTATCTAGCGAATCGGAAGAGCGTGGCACACGAAAGACAAAGCGAGGCCGTTTGTTACCTCGCTTCGGCAATGAAGGCGATGAAAGGAACGACATCTGGAATAGCCTTCCTGGCACAACTGGTGGCTGCCGGGCGGCCTCGAAATTCTCGACAGCCATCAAAGGATATATTCTATAAAGGGTGCCTAGAATCGTACGCAAGGAATGCGTCAGAGTGGGCGCTCAGCCACGTTGGTTCGCCACTGTTCTACAAGTTATCCACGTGGAAACTGCAGCTGTCTATTAGTCTGTACGGGAAATGAGAGGGTTCAAGGTACGAAACTCGTGGGACTTAGAACCTTCTGCACTAAGGACCTCTACAGAGGCTGAACTTTATACTTTTTGCTTTCTAGCCTACATTTTTGCTTGCCTTTGTCAGTGACAGCGCTTCAGGTACCCTTAGGTCGTTGCCTATTCCCCTTCCCCCTATTCCCCCGGAAGCACCTTTATAGCGTTCTCGCTCTGAGCCAAACCAAGAAGACATACGCACCACAAAAACAGCACGTCCTCTCCGTGATAACTCGAAATGATGTGACCGTCTTCAATCGCCGCGTGTACGGCGAGTCACCGTGGTCTAAAGAAATGAATGGCCGTGCCTATTTTTGAAACCGATGTGGTTAACCCTTTTGAGCTGACCCATCTTACAGTTTGCAACACAAATCAAGGGGAAAAACAGCACAGGATTCCCCGCAGTACAATGGATGCGGCTCCTTCGAACCTGGCTGGCTGAAAAAGATATGAAAAAAAAAAAAAGCGGAAAGGAAGGGGAATAAATAGAGAGAGAAGAAGAAGAAGAGGAAGGTTGCGCCGTGCGGCGCCAGCAGTCAAGAGGTTTCGGATTCGCAGCGGGGAGTCTATCCGCCAAAGCCCCGAACGAGAGGCCCAGAAGGAAGAAGAAAAAAAAATAAATAAACGAGATACAGAGAGAGTGAAAAACGGGAGCCGCCTGGCAGATAAACAAAACGGAGGAAGCAGTTACCCTGCTGCTTGCGAGCGGTGCTCCGTTCGCTCTCGAAGCCGTACCCCATGGGCATGCTGGCAAATGCTGCATGCCTCCAGCTTGGCCTGACTTTTTCGTGTTTAACCCGATTCGAGCCGAGTATTCCCCTCGAGCAAGGTTAGGACCAATTCGGGTTAAACCCGATATCTCCCCGAATTGCGATTCCTCGTCTCCGTTGGGACGCCTTGCCTTGCGCCAAACTTTACTACGTGCTCGGTTCCTGTAAGGATCTATGTTTCAACATGCGTCACCACCAGCTCTTGTTCGGCTACACCATGTTGATCAGGCAGGTACACTTGGAATGCAGTACTTTCTCAGAATCGCTAGAGCATCTTCGTGTCTAGTAAAACTGTGTTTGGACACACAGGTACGATGTGATGTACAGCTGCGAATAAGAGTAAACGACAATAACCCAATAACCCCCGAGCGCATAAACAGCGTCCGATTTCACCCCGAATTACAGATAGAAACATTGCAACCGAATTCCCCCCAATTCAGAGAAGCCGTTCAACACGAAGAGCTCAGACCCTACCTATATGGGCTGCTTCCTTTGAGCTGACTTTCTCGTTTCTCAGTGCTGCCTGTTTACCCGTTTTATCACAGCTGTAAATAAAAAACTGCGGTGGGCTTGAACTCGCGCTACGAGCTACGAGGCTGAACGTATGAGCTTGAGTCACGCTAGAGGAGCCCGGTGTGTATTTTTTGCAATACCCGCGCCCTCCAGCGCATGCCAGTGACCCACGGAACTTCGTGTTAAAGGCTGGTTCACACTGCCTTCCCTTGCTTATTTATGCCTCTCGCGCAAGCAGCGCAAATGTGGCATGCTCAAATCTAGTGGCGGGGGCTACTTACAATTATTTAACAATCACTAATTAATACGAGTAAGTAAGGTATTCATTCAGTTGCTTGTTAGATCTCGTAATTACGTTGGCTAGAAGGTATTAATGGCTTAACGCTAGATATATGTAAGCACTGTGGAGGAGAGGGTCGGATGGACGCGCAAATATATAGGGAAATCGGAAAAATGAAACGCGGACACCAATAGCGTGGAAGTGATCGAAAAAAAAAAAAATGCGTATTACGGGGAGATAGACAGTAGTTGTTTCGACGGCAGCGTTCATCAAACGGAGCTGTCGCCGAAACTGTCTGTCTCCCCATAATACTTTTTTTTTTTCTGTTCCTCCCACGCTATTGTTGCCCGCGCTTCACTTTTCTCTCTCTATATATATATGTGTGTATAAGACTGACAACAGAACGACGGCGCCGCTGACAATCACCGTTTTTAGAAGGGGTAAAACAGGTGCCAGTTTCTATGTCATTTTCAAGATACCACTCGTTGAGAACGTCATACAACCGCAAAGCATACATATTGTGCATAGACCTTCAGGATTTTTCGTCATCGCAATCATCAGGCCTCACATATAGTAACTGTACAAATTATCGCGTCCTTATGTGATACGGAAGTGGCAGAATTTTATTTTTAGTCATAAGAAATGTAACGTCATTGCAGACAGTAACTTCCAAAGCGTCTAGCAACCCTTGCGCCGCCCATGACGTCTCTCAAACCCGAAATAGAAACATCTCGTCTACGCTTTAGAAAGTGCGTGGAAGCGCACAAAGGACACTGGCGATGGCCTTTTGTGTGCTGGCCACTTGAGCGAAGTTTACGCTATGAAATAAAACGAGCAGCACTTTCTGCACTTTGTAGCGGTACTTTAACGAGCAAGTGCACGGAAAGGCGGACAGCTGTATATTAAAAAGGCAAAAACAGTTCACATTGTAAAGCAATATCACAGCACGACAGCCTGGCGGCACTGTGGTAGATCAACATATTGATTGTCGTCAGAGGTCGCTGAGCTGCTCACACCGCATGATACCATGGAAGCATGAACGCCGACCCACTGTATCGCAGAGTCTTTGCCGGAAGGACACCACTTAAATTGGCCACCGTTACTTCCCTGTCGTCCACACGGCAATACAAGAGGCATCTGCTGCATCTAACGACGCCCAACAACTATTTCGACGTCCCATTCTGGTTCTTTTGCCGAACCTGTCCCGAATATTCGCTGAGGGTATCGCTGGAGGAGCGGTGGCCGCCCGTGAAGTGACGCAAAATTTCACCAACAACATACAGTAAGTCCCACGAAGTCTACTTATTTTCTTCAGCAACACTTTCCAGATGGCAGGGTTTGATCATGCATCCACCACTGCGTATACAGGAGCGCGTCAGTGATTTCTCTTTTTGCTTATTCTTCCCTTGTTTTGCAAGTCCTTGTGCCAGGGACTCAGGTCTTCTGTAGAAGTTCCTTTCCTTGACATGTGCTCGATCATTACTAATCCCCTCTTCCTTCTTTTTAGCCTTCGTCTTTCTGCTTTACAGTGGCTCCTTTTGCAGTACTTGTCTGTGTATAATCATGCCATCACATCCTGCTCCAGAAACATAGCGGGAGACTGTTTTCTACCAACAGGGAACAGCCACAGGTCAGCGTCATTTGCATTTTCGAGTACCTGTGTGTGTTGCTGTTGTTTTCTCGCAGGTCGAACCGCCCCTTCAAAACATCATTTAAGCACCAGAAACTTTATCTCATGAGCACAAGCAGGCGTAAAGACTACTTGGATAACCCTGATGTGTACAACCCAATTTTAATTAGTTGAGTTTTAAATCATGAATCACTCAGATACGCAAAAAGGTCACTAATACCGCATGACGACTGCAGGACAAATAAAATGGTACCGTATTTTTGTAAAGTAATATTGGACCACAGAAACCCTAGAGCTTATCACTTGTGTCCTTGCAATGCTGTATTCGAAAAACCTTCTTGCATTTCTTCAGGGGGACAGTGGGAATCGTGGGCGGATTATGTAGTCCCCTTTGTAGACCGCGTTGCGGACATGAAACAGAAGTAACTGCAGAGATGATGATCGGAGGGCGATGAGCTGATCATTTAGCTGCAGAGGTCCAAATTCAGCGATGGGCGGTTCAGCGGTTCCTTTAAAGAGCTACATCGCATTGCTTTTTGTGATGAACGCCAAAGAGGACACAGGCAGATGACTGGCGCGAGGAATAATGGCTGGCAGGTTGCTATGTCCGCTGCAGTTCTCTGAGAAGCCTCAGAACCTGGAAGGAACGCGACGTGACGTTCCAATGGCCAACAGTATAGTCAAGTTGTCAACCACACGGTAGCAATGACGTAGCGAAGTCACGTGCACCGTATTCGGCTCGGATTAATCTAATTGATCACGTCATACCAAGGAAGTGGCGGACCTTGCTTTATGATTCGCCGAAGTACACTCGGAAGTACACGGATGCAGATAACAAGAAAACAAGGAGTTGTAAGGCTTGTAGGAAGGATCGACGGGCCAGATCTCCAACTGAAGCGACCACTGTTTCTCATGTTCGCTGCGATATCCATGAAACGGCTTGCTTCTGCATCATTTCCGGCAGACTCATCTCTAAGTAATGCCCTCCTTCCCTTCCCACGAGGAAAAAACAACAACAAGAAATGCAAAATGAGGAGTCCCATGCAACGATAGGACAAACAGGGTTTATCGTAAACGTGCCACTCGAGGGTCGACCTGTCCGCCTCCACCACTCCCTCCGAATATGTACTTGTCCAATGCTCCTGTCATTCTTATCAGGTCGAACTCCGAAGCACGCTCGAGAGAGTTGCCAAACAAACAGCCACACAAAGCAAGGGCTCTGAACTGGACTCAGACGGTCACATCTGTCCATTCCTACAGTGCGCCTGCGCACGTGTGGGAACCACACACGAGCGTTGCCAGGTCGTCAGCGTCCGTCGTATACATTTACATCACTGCAGCGCCAACTAGACGCAGATAATGGAAAAGGATAGAGAATGACCGAAAGGAAACATCTTATTCCTCAAAGACATCACTTCCTAATCTGTCATTGCATTCATGCTGAGGCTTTGAACGAGAGCGATTAAGGATAAGTGAGAAAAAGTTATATAGGCGTACTAAATTTATGTTCAACAATGTCCGATGGGAAGAAGACACATTCTTGCACCATGAAATGTTTACGCCACCCGTCATCTAGTGCCAAGGGATTTCCGTGGCAGGGAGATTACGGTGCGCTGCTTCCGGACTCCATCTGCCTCGTGACGCTGCTGCCAAGGCATCTCTTATGACAATAGTATACGAGCCCATCGCTCATGTACTGATCCCGGAGATACCACAACGTTAATCCTGGAGTCGTCACAACTCACCCGGCCTGCACCGCACGCGATGCATGGCAATGCCATTCGTTGGCGCTCCACAGGGGTCCTACTTTGGCGTCGTCTTTGCTCACTACCTCACGGAACAGACGCGGTTCACCACTGCTACGTCTACGGTGGGGAGTGATGTGATGACCGCGGACAACAACGACAAAGAGAAACACGATCACGCACGTTAGCTGTGTGGGACCATGTGCCAGCGCAGCATCAGACCAATCAAGCCTGCAGTCCAGTGTCCAGCGACAATGATTATGAAGTATTGTAAAAGGTTCCCCCCTTCCCACCGAGGACGCCAATTCGAACTCGGGTTATCCCCCGTGTACAGATAATCTGAAAGACTTAATACTTCCCATATTGTATTTCCTTTCCGACAGTACAGAACCTAAACATTTTTCTCCAAGATCTCATCTGCAATTATTGTTTTCTGCCGCTAAGACTGTAATTAAACCCATTCTAACAGTCAATTATACAACTGTCTTATGCTACAAGGTCGCAAAACTGCAGATACTTTCTGCAAATTTATATCCTGGCCAGACCGTTATTAGCGGGGAACTCACTGTAATCAACCAAGCAACTGTAATTATGTCGAGGTGCTGAGAAGTGTAATTGTACAACAAAACGATCATTATTACTTTCGTGCAATCTTTTATACTGTATAACTCCTGAGAGGCGCACGAACTCTGAAAAAAAAAAAAAAAAGTGTGGCCAAATGCGGCAACCGGAAGGACCAAATGACGACACTGCGGGACCACCAATTCGTATACCTGGAGTGCTGACATGCACCATGAAGACCTCGCATAACGTCCCTTCCTAATGAGAGTTTTCGCACGTCAGACAGTCACATCAGCGCACATGCCGCCTGAATCAAAACGTAGAACTAGACCAATGAAGAAGCGTGGTAGCTGAAGAGAGAGAGCTCTACTACCTTTATATCTACTGCAGTGCTCCTTCTTTAGCGCGCTCTCCAGTCGAATGCAATGCGGGTGCTATAAATACCCCTCCCCTAGAGAGGGCTTCCGAGAATTGAGGAATTAGCCAAGGCACCAGAGCACCTCTCCCGTACAGCCATTCTGTACTTGCGCCCCAGCGTCATCGCCAGGAAACGGCGGTCAAAGAAATTCTTTTTGCAGCATGTCATCTGTTTACTTTTACAGAGTGGCACTTAAGCTTCCTCCGTGAAACGAGCCAGACAGCTTCGCCATACGAGCCACCCAGCTCCGCCACAGTGCCACGGGAATATAGGGCCCGAGAAAACAGGTAGACCAGCAGCTAATATTGCAATTAGTATGGCCCATTTTACAATGGGTATTCTGACTTTACATGTAACTAGTTCGTGATCTTAAAGTCTTGTAGCCGCAGAAACCTGGCTATGTGAATTTCTTGTCTCAGCGAAATGCCTTTACCGGCCCACGTGACGAAACTGGGAAGTACGGATCGAGTCCCACCGCTATCACAATGAACATTGCGACCTGGGCCAAAGTCGGCACACGGCGGAATGTTCTCCCTAGACACATGCCGACACATCAGCAGACAGGCCGGCACCGACGAGGATGCGCAGGGACAAACTCATTGGCAGGTGTCGCAAGGCCTGAGTGTTCCCCGTGGACTCTGCGCCGTGACTGTCGGCGTGTACAATCACCGTACGACGATCTATCACCGCAATCCTGTCGGTCACTCAACCATCTGCTTCCGGCTGCAAACAAAAGGGGCCTTGGATGCTCTAGCGTCTCCTTGTCCCGGTTTTCTGTAGGAATTCAGTGTTAAACACAACGACCGAGCGGCGCCCACCATTGTTCCTGCCAACAATGGGGCCTCCAGCAACTGCGGCACACGATATCAAGGGTGATGCATATATCGCTGACACACGTTATGCAGTCGAACATGCAACAGCCTCGGTTCAGAATAGCTCGCAGATCCGAAAAGGTGCAGGAGCGCTCACCTTTCCCGTTATCCAGTTCTCAAGGGGCGACGAAAATGGTCATCAAGTGCAGAAACAAACCCTTAAGTTCCAGTTATAAGCTCTACGTCACCGTGAGGAAGAAAAGTTTATTTTAGTCCCTCTATATTCTGTACACAGGGACAACTTCCCTATGGAACCTGATGACTCTTGTGCTGCAAGCACGAAGACCTCTGCTTGCGGGGAATGTAGCCCGTCCACTGCACATGCGAAGTCGTCTGCCTTGGCGAAACAAAAGCTGACGCACCTTCATTTCTTATAGTACTGAATAATGGATAGATGCTCGAAGCACACGAGTGTACTCGCAGCACGATCAGTGCAGGACTGTCAAACAAGGATTTCGCGTTGGTCAGACACGAGCGACATGGAATTTGAGGTGAGGTGAAGCAAAACATGACACCTTTTCAATGATTATACAAATGCGGAGCGCAAGAACAGTTCATCTTGGGGAATCCACGTAAAGCCACCTCTCAAGGTCCCCATTGTGAGAATCGAAGCTGGACAAAGGGGCTCTCAGCCTTTTGGGTCTGCCGTTTTCACTACATCATGAGCCTACGTCTGTAACGTTTTATAGCTCCTCACAACTGGCTAGATGTGACGACGAATCCTGCTCAAGCGGTCATATCATACGTTATGGTATAAAGTCGCCCAAAAGACCTTACAGACGTCATCGCCTTGTAAATAAAGAGAAATGAACGGGAACGGCCAACTGACTCCTCGCCCGAAATTCCGCTTGATTTCTACACATGCGGAAAACTTCGCGTTTTCAGTTTCAATCTCTTCTGCAATGCCACAACAAAAAGGCGAGGACAACTCCTGCTGTCTCACTTGTTAATGCCAATGCAGGTATTGCCTCCCTCTTGCTCATCTTCCAATTATCCCCGCGAGGGGCAGCACGTGACCTCCGTGATGGTGATGATGATGGGTCTGCCGGTGCTCTGCCATTATTACCTCCACTCCCCTCTGTGGGTATGGACCTTTGTCTTGGGCTGACCGGCAAATTCTTCGCTCCCGTGTCTTGGGAGCCGTTATTATCCATTATTATTATACCGACTGATTGAGGGCTCCAAACGGAACAAAAATACGCTCTTCTCGCTGCCTTCCTTTATTTGCTTGTGTTAGTAACTCTGTACTTTAGAGGCGCGGAGAAAAATCAAAATGAAAAGTGGAAGATATGGGAGCGGCGAAAAAGGCGATTCGAAGAAGGTTCTCGAGTGAATACAAAGGTGAAGGCAGAAGAAGAAGCAAACTGGACGAAACTTTTGCTACATCCAACTGTTGTTAAAGTGGTTATGACATCTGGATAAATAAGTCTCAATGCATCCCGTTCATGTTGGACCACCACAGCCCCGAATTGCAAAGGGAAACAGAAGCCTTTTTTTTTTTTTTTTTTTTTGCTGCGTGTCCTGGTTCCCGACGTACAACACTCCAAAGGAACGCTCACGTGACACGCTGACGTCACAAAGGTTCGATCACTTTCTCCGTAGTCTGCGCAGAAAAGCTCGCCCAGTCTTCATTTTGTGGTCCTTACTTTTCATGGCATTTGTCTCCTTCAGTCAAGCCCTTCCCACGCGATGCTTAGCGAACTAAACTTAAAAAAAAAGAAAAGGCACCATTATGCTCTTGCGAAAGTGTGACTGTACGGCGAGCGCAACCTACGAAAGGGACAAATGAAAAAATTCCAGTATCTGCCCACGTATTGCGTTTAAGAGAAAGGAAGAAAGGAGTAAAAGGGCACTGCTTTGAATATATTTCACTGTCTGGCCCCCATATCCTTCATACAGTCCAGTCGTACCAGACAACCTACTGTTCCAGTAAAATGGCTCTGCAGCTATTCCCCTCCTCCCCCTCCCTTTAAAGACATAATGAGACAGAAGTATGTATTTTCGACATCCTATGCCCCAGAGAACTGAAGGCGTGTGAGCGTGACCCTGACGTGATTCTCAAGCACTGCTCGTCTCACGTATTCCCGCTGCCCAAACGAACCACCTTATTTTTGATTCACCATGAAGAGCACGATTAACTCACGGCGAAGTGACGTGGTACGGACACAGATACAACGATCATCACATCAAATGGGGA
>JARGYV010085973.1:0-31259 GCA_029532675.1 Ornithodoros moubata
AAGACAAACGCAGGTTATTGCCGAATAACGCATCTTCTTCGAGAAGAAAGGTGCCTTTTATATGTAGGGACATATTCATAAAATATTTCCGTGAACACTGACAGGAAGGATATCTTGAAGGGAGGAGGGATCTGTAGCATTAACCGCTTCACTAGCGGCCCAATTGGGAACTTTGTTCCAGGTAAAGATGACATTACCCACGGTTCCTACACTCAGGAGAACAGTCAACACGCCGACGCTCTTGAAGAACAGACCGGCGAGCATCTGTGGACAAAAGCAACAGTCATTACCACAATGGCTACAGCCATTGGTGCGAACACACAAACCATGTTCATCGGACCCAGTTGAAGTTTCTCTTGTACGATTGCCATGGCCATGGACGAAGTGGGAAATATAAGCGTTGTGGAAGACGCGGCTGTGATGGGGATAGCGAAGTACAAGGGGTTACATGGAACCTTGAGTGCCTGTAAAGTACTTGGGAGAGTTAGGGTCTGGACCAGAAGGCACCTTCAATGGCTCTCGCTGTTACCATGTCTACGGAGGCGGGCAGTAAGAGCGAGACCGTGGCCACATTGCCTACAAGTTCTGCGAACAGGGAGGCCCACAGTGTCAGGAAGGCTTGGGTGAACAGCCGGCCGTGTTCTGTGCTGTACGGAAGGTCACGAACAAGCCAGTCGGTGACCGATGAGTTCTAAAACAAACGGTGGGGCCTTTTTTATCCAACGTGCACCCAAAACAGCTACAAAATGATGGGAGAAAAGCAAGAAAAGAAAACGCCGGGATTGGTTAGGAAAGCGGAGTGAAGGGAGGGCTACGCAGTAAAGCCTGCCGTAGAGGGACGTAGACGCTTCATGACGTTAGCTTGCCGACTCGCTGAGTAAGCTGAAGACGCTCCCTGCCCAATGATATTTTCTGCGGCATCATCACGACTGCTGTACGGGCACCGAAGACGAGAAGATTCGCTTACTTTTATCGCAAAGGCCATAGATGCGCTTCCCCCGAACATAATGATCGCACTCCATGGAAACTTGCACTTTATCTCGCGGAAACTGAGGAACCTGTCGGAGATGCAACTCGTCTGCTCTCCGTGGTAAGGTAGGGCGAGCATGACGATAACTATTAGGTACTCGAATACCACGGCATTAGATTCCCTGGAAAACGAGAGAGAGAGAAAACAAAAACAGGTGATGTTAGCAGCATTCCTTCTCATTGCATCCAATCACGTTTATTCCGTACAGATTATACTGATCATCGATGTCCTCGCTTTTTACAGCTGTCTTGTACAGAAGCCACGATGCGAATAAGGCGGCAACGACGAATTCCAGGGGCCTGTTCGTAAGTAAGATGGTAAATTGGACAATAAGAGACAGTGGCCAGGATATCACCTGTAGTCCCCGAGGTTGCGTTTCTGTTTTCCTATGCATTCCTGAATCGTGATGACCGCCTCATGGGACAGCTGAGCGTCGCTGCGTAAAGGGAGCATCTTTATGAACAGATGTCCGAACAGACATCAGAACTTCATATGAAAAGAACGACGGTACAGATCTATAACGGTAGGAAATCTCGCTTGAGGTACTCTAGCGAGGTTGCAGTCATTTAACTATTGGGCCAGAAGACAACTGGACAGTTGGCCTTGGACGGGAACCTCCCTCAGTTTGAATCGCTGTTGCAGGCCGCATGCTTTTGTTACCGGTCTAGCCATCGTTCAAACGCATGTGAAAAGAAACAGTCTCTTACTATTTCTCCAAGATCCTGACGTTGTGCAGGCTCCAGCATAGAAGCATGGTTGACACCGCTACAGGAAACATGAGCACCCACCACATCGTATGCGTGATCACTTCTTCGCCGAAACGCCTGCAACAAAGTGCCTTTTCGCAACCTGTTCCAAGTGCTACTTTTCTGCAGGGGAAGTGGGAACACTTTTTTTCAACCGGTGTCGCCTTACATCTTGAAATAAGTGGCGAAGTACTGGTTTCCACGGTTCCCGCCCAGGCTTACAACAGACGTCAAGAAGGACGTGACAGTAACGCTGATTATGAGGTCTCGCTCTATCCGTTCGTATCTCCTGCACAGAACTTCCTTCTGTTCGGAATGTTCTTACTGAAAGACAAAAGCAGATCTGAACTTACGCGCTTCCCCAGAAAGCAACGTCATTCAGAATCCCTGGCTTCATGTAGGCTGAAGACGCCTGGCGTCTCCCTGTAGATAAAATGTACATCGAAGCAGTCGATAAGTGAGCGCTACCGGTAGCCTCAGCAAGTCGACCTGTAATTTGGCGTCCTGGTGCCTTTGGTATGCAAACGATCGCGATTGCGATACATCTCTTTACGACGACCGGGGATTTCTATATCAGGGCATTCTATATGGACTCTGATCCAAATTTGATCTGAATGTCAACGTTCATGTTGGCATACCTTTGTAACATACATACAATGAAAAATTGACATCCTTTCACGGATATCCCAGGAAGGTGATAAACAGATATCTGCTTCTGGTCCATTTCATAACTTTTCATGGATGTCGCGTCTGGGCTGTGCTCCGGATATAGTGTATCTTGTAACAGTTATATTTGTAATGACCGCAATGTTTGTCACGTTTAAGGGTAGGCTCAGTGGAAAACATGAGATGTACCATTTAGAAGTTCTTACTCTCCAGCTCTGCACGGTGTACTCACAATTATCATAAAGACGTGGCTTTGGTGTAGGTGAAGAGGAACCAGGGCCTATGACTTTTCCTTTGTCGAAAATCCTAGCCTGTAGCTTAGGACGTCCCTCTGACTTCTTTGAAGACAGCGATGACTTGGACGGTTGGGCCGGCTGCTCCGGAGGACTGTATAATTTAACCGCAGGGGCTTCGGCTTTGGCTTTGGACGGGGGTGAAGTTGTGTTCCCAATCTGTTCATCTGAACGATGATCCACTGGAAGAGGGACAAATGCACAAGAAGAAGAGAGAAGAAGAAGAGGCGCATCGTGCCCGAAAGTGATGGCTCAACTCACTACTATATTGTACGGGGGCTAGTTTGTCTGTATTGCTGTCCTCAGGCTTCCTGAATAGGGCATCTTCTAGCGTCTTTTTTCTAACCGGCGTAAACGCTACAGTAGCCTTCTCGAACAGTGACTTCTGATGGAGGGCTTGGATAACGTCGTCCTGTAGAAAATACATCTAGTCACTGTTAAAATGTAAGAGTAGACTGGGAGCAAGGAGGTTACCTGTATCGCAATCACCATGCGTTCTACGAGTGTTACCATGAGGCATACCACTGCCGTGCTGTCCAAGAAGAGCGAAGTAGCTGCGGTAGCCCAGAGACAGCTGAGAAGGACTCTGCGCATGCGCGTTCCGAAAAAATCCAGAACCACCAGCGCTGACCGTGTTATCAAGGACGTGTTGTCAATGCAGAGCACCAGCAGCACGGAAGCCAGTTCCCTCAGGGCAGCAGGCTGTAGGACACAAAGAGCTCAAAGCAAAAAGACAGGGGTATGTGACTAACTTGTTCTTCTCCCGTTTTCCCAAAAAATAAAAGTCAGATAATGATCGGATAAACTAATGATCGGAAATCATAAAATAATGATCGGATAAACTATTCAAAAGATGGAAGAGCCAAATGATACTCACAGTCAGGTAGTACTGTTGAATATTGGGAATTCCGAGTATTTGGAGGATGAGCATGGGCAGAAAGGCGGCCATCTGACTGGGAAGGGCATCGGTCAGGAGTGTGGTCAGCGTACTTGAAATGCAGTAGCAAAACTTTAATTCCTGCACGAAGGACAAAGTCTTGTTCTCAGGTAACACTGCTGCTGTCAATGACAGCCCACTATCCGAAAGTGGGGTCCTCAGTGAAACAGAACTAGGTGCATCCACCTTTGTTCCCCCCATGAGGACGGGAAGCATAAGGAAGGGAGCCAAGATGCCCGCTACCGTCGGCAGGTCTCTCATGAAGGAGTGATGCGTGCATCTTCGCCTCGCCATGGTGTTCCTGTTGACGAGATAAATATCCCTACTGCCACCTCTGCGACACGGGACACATAACTAGACTTACAGAAAAGACGACCGTAAGACACGAAGACACTTTGTTTCATCCCGGGTTCAGGAATGATTTCACGAGCACAGACTGAGCGTGACTTCTGGAGTTCGTTTTCTTTATCAAATTAACCCGATGGTGATGAGAACGATGCATAGAGAAATGTGTTCGAAGATATTAACTTAGATTGATGGCTGGGGTAAGATACGGAGAGTCGAATGTACATGTTACCCGATGTGAATTAATGTAATGCATCAAAACATTGTACCAATGTTGTGGTAGATTTCTCTCTTATTTTTTTTTTTTTTTTTTTTNNGGGGGGGGACGTCTTATGCATTGGAAACTTTGAAAATATTTGTCGGCCGTGCACACGTTGTTTGTTTGTTTGTCTGTTTACACATAGGCTGACCTCTGCATTTCTGTCCCCGTGCAGGGATACATGAGGGATGCATGGGGTGTCCGAAGAGGAAGGGATATATATATAAATATATATACATCCCTTTTTCGTCGGGCAGCCCCCCAAGCAGCACAACGTGGTGAAAATCAGGT
Organism: Ornithodoros moubata; assembly: GCA_029532675.1. Taxonomy (NCBI): domain Eukaryota; kingdom Metazoa; phylum Arthropoda; class Arachnida; order Ixodida; family Argasidae; genus Ornithodoros; species Ornithodoros moubata. The sequence goes on from JARGYV010085973.1 coordinate 4,568, forward strand.
GCAGTAGGGGCGGTCGTAAGGTGTCTTATTCCTTTGTGACTGCTTCTCTGATGTGCTGTGAACTACGAAAGCAACCTTGACCATCCTAACATCATCATCATCATCCTAGTGCACTCGACTTTCAGTACATTGTGCTGCTGGGGACGTAGCCCGCTCTGATGTCAACAGTGTACATAACCAACGGCTGTTGTGGGCTACACTGCATGAAACTGATCCTGTACCACAAACACAAGGTTGAGACACGTGTGTTTCACGTTTCTCTTCCTTGTACAGGTGCCACTTCCAAGCCTCACGGCAGTTCCTCTGTGATATCGCAATCCCTTGAAATGGGGAGCGACCTTGGCCTTCCTGTTACCTTTTTTTAACACTCTTTCACATCACCACAGCCAGTTAGGGAGAGAACGTATTCATATTGACCAATCTTTTCCCATGAAGTCATTCGCTTTCCATGTTCGATCCGTAGCCAGCGCTGCCAAAGGCTGCCGTCGACGGGAAAGACCGTTACCGTAGCGACGGACGACAACAACACAGAAGGGCCATGACGTGCGTTTCCTCGCCTGTTGTCCAATCGCGAAATTCGCCAGGTAGGACACGTGACATTGTTATGGTACCTATATATCAGATTCCTCAATGGCTTCCCGGGGCTAATACGGTGCTTTATACAAAATGCTGTTGTGACATCTAATATCATCGAAGTCGTCAGTGACAGTTCTTGTGTGTTGTCTGTTGCCGAAGCTCCTAAGTTGTGCCGCGGCTTGTGCTGCCTCACCTCTGTCGTCTCTGTTCGTGTTCGTTGTTTCTGCACATGCACAAGCGTGTGGTGTTGCCGAATCGGCCCCGAGGCATTATTGGCACGTGTTGTTAACCGGAGTCGACATCAGTACGATTACGATCTTGTGTGCTGTTTTGGAAAGTTGGGTCCGATTCCTGCATCCACAGCGCATCGTTTCGCAGCATTGTACGCTCTCGGCAACTTGCTCTGGTGGACAGAGACCTTGAGGTACGCAAACTTCACGCCAAGACTAAGTCAGTATTTATCTCCGCCAAGCCCTTGACAGTAAAGTTCAACCACACCGGCACTACGAACAACACTTGTTCACAACGCATTCCCTATGGAGACGACAGGTGCAAGACGAAAGCCCTGTCAGCGACAAAAGAGTCTCCGCTCCGAAGATGAAGACAGTGGCCGTGGGTCAGTGGACAGCGGTCAGACATCTAGCGATGGGGCTTATAGCCACGCTTCGGACGACGCCTCTTCTTTATTACTGGACTACGAAGACGTGTCGTCCCCTTGTAGTAGTACAGCATCCGGCCCTGTTTACGTTCGACCTCCTGGCTTTGATCACCACGGCCAATCTATTCTCGTGAGGGATCAGTGCAAGCCTTTAGATGATGTACGTGATCGAGATGGTGAAAGCGGGAAGAAGCAGTCCACACATGCTCCCAGAAGACCTAACATTATTAGTGTGGCCGATGCGAGCGCGCTTACCGATAATCCAAGAATTAGTACACGAGTAAAAGCAAGGACGAAACGTGGTAAGTCCTGTTGTCCTCTACTTCAAGTTCTGATTGTAAAGGCAGATCGTGAGGGAAGGAGTGTTGGGCCCAACTGTACTTCAGCGATACCTTTAGTCGTTCCCTAACTTTTGTCAGACAGCGAGAGAAAATTACATAACTAATGCGTTCCTTGAACTTTTGTTGCGCACTGGGCCATGTCCTTCTGAAGGGGATACCTTACCCATGGATCGAACAGGTCCTTGACATACACCCCTGGTTGTAAGGAAACCATTGCTAAAACATTTTATTGAACACCTTGCAATAGCGGAGTAGAAGTGGTTAATAATATCAGACGACAAATTTTACGCGGCAAACTACAAATATAGACTTTAGTGTTCGTCACGATGCCACTGCTGGTCCTATGCTACCGTACTTCCCCGGACTTCCCAGCTGGGCTTGTTCCCCGAAATCCATTACGCCTGCATTGCCTAATCTTCCGCGAAACACAGGGAGCAACCAGACGGAAAGGTTGCGCGCCCTTGGAACACTGCACATTGACCTTCGTTACCCTAATCGATTACCGCTACCCGTACGCGACATTCCAACGGAATGCCCCATAGCCCTGTGACATGCCATGTGCGCATCGGCTGCATGGAATGCACTGCTCTTATTCAAGTGTACGCTTTTGACGCAATGAGATCTTGATACTGCAAAGACCAACTGCTTTGTTACGATACGTTTCAATAATGTTGCGGAAGTATTATAAGGGAAGAGGGGGAATACGGGCAACATTAGACTTGCAATCTCTTGCCCTATCATAAAAGGTGTTCCCTAGCCCGCAGGATTATCCCTATTGTCTACATAGGCGCTCAGTGAATGATGATTAACGGTTCGTGCGGTGGCTATACGTAAGATCCCTTAAAGACATAACGCGCTTAATGAGACCAGTGGACCTTTGCCTAACCGTACTGGAATACGCCTGATTTAATAACGGTCGCTTACATGCAGGAGAATAAAGTCTAGGGGATGAGCTATTGTAGCGGTTGTCAATCTATCTTATGCTGCGGGACACCCGCACTTCCAGTTCAACTTTAAGGCACCAATTCTATCTCTTACCAACATATGGTTTAATGTTAAAATGAAGAGTGTCAGTGCAAGCATATTTTCCTCTGGACGACTCCAGATCACTTCTGCTGAACCCGTGGGTCACTGTACTCCCCAGCGACGTCACTGTTTTTCCAGAGGCCCCGAGTATAAAGAGCGGCATCCATCCTGCGTTGTTGATGACACAGTTCTTCATTGTTGCAGAGCCATTACCGATGAGGCTGCGCGCGTTGCCTCACTCTTTCTGGCAACAGCCGGACCAGACGAGCGACGTGTCTCCTGCAGTCGTGGTTCCTTTACTGCCACCGCTACTCAAAAACGACACCGACGATTCAGGTTATCACAGTTTACATACATCCTATGTATGATTAACACGACACGTTCTTCCCCACGATGCTTCCACCAACACTGCTCTTCTTTTTATCTCGCTCTCTCTCCAGATATACGTTCAACTGCTCCCTCTGAACCTTCGAGAACAGAAGCTCGAAGTGACAACAGCAGCTCGGACAGAGTGATCGTTCGCGTGAAAAACACGGACCTGCTATTCAAGTTATTCGACGCTGTGGATCAAGAAAAGCGTCCAGCGCCCTCCGTGAAGCGTGGACGGTAAAAGACACATTGATATCAATACTACCACCCTTATGTGTCATGTCCCTAATATATGTTGCAGTCGAGCAGAATGTCGCAAGACAACCATTTCAGTAGACGCAATGATCCTAGCAGCACAGCTACAAAAAGCCGGATGCAATAAGGGCGGTCATCAGGTGTATTATCTGTTCGTCGTGGTCCTTCTGACGTGCCGCGATCCACAAAAGCAACCTTGATCCATCCGTCCAGCCCTTAATGCACCCGGGGTTCAGTACACTGTGTTGCTTGAGGAGACACAAACGAGATAATCTGATGAACCCTTGATTAACGTCTGAAGGATAAAAGAAAAACACTTAAGCTGTGAAGTTCATCTTTAATAGCGCGATTTGTCATAAAGCAGACAGCATACCAATTCATAACCAAACACTTTATGTCGGGGGAGTAGTGAATCTTCCGTAGACAACCTACAAACCACCCCAATAAAGCTCGTCTTGGTAGCTGATACTCATATCCCCTGAAGAAGTGAAAACTGCCTCTTCTGTTCCAGAAGTCCACTCAAGGCATCAAACAGATCTTCCCTGTTGTCAAAGACCGCCCGTGCTCAGTGTCTTTTGCTGTTCGAACCTGATTTGGACCGCGGAAACTCTCTGTGCGTTGGTTTCCTAATCTTGAAGCATTTGGGTGGGCACCGCCGCTGAGAACAGCTCTCCGTGTGTGATGACCCTGCGTAGTCAATCGATGGCCTTCGCAGCTCACGGATGTCAATACGGCTGCCGTCGTCCTCCAATTCTGAAATAGTTTCGCTTCCGGGGTATGACTTTGCTTTTCCCCAGGTTATCCTCTTGGAGGCAAGGAAAGTAGAGGTAGGATTCGTGTGTTCGGCCTTTGCTGTATCCGAGGTGAGGTCCTCCGTTGAAGGCTCGTGGTTCCAATACTCTGTGGACCCTGCGTCGATCGTGAGCGGTTGACATTTCGTGCCTTTCGTTGTGGACGGTTGACAGCGTAAAGTACCATCCATGTGAGCGAGGGCCTTCTTGATGCCTCGCGCTGTCAGCGTTCCTTGTGAGTCCTCTCGACTGTCGGCTTGGTTCGCGGCTGTGTCCATATGTTTTCTGAGGTCCTCAGCAGCAGAATCTACAGACTCTTCCGTGTGCTCACGTAAGAGCAGTTCTATTTGGCCCTGGATTGCTAATGGTGGTGCTTCAGCAGTTTCTGTAGGATATTGTGATGCGGGCTCTTCTGATATCGAGTGCAACGAAGCAGAGGGATCCACATGGGATCTGCTTGCACTGTATCTCATTGTTCCTGCGCTTGACGCTACATCACTTCTAGCTCCAATATCCGTATGCTCCTGCAGTGCTTCTTCACTTCGCCTGAAAGTAGGAGGTATGTTCTCTTCGACTGTCGAAGAGCTACTAAGGAACTCACGGCGTAAGTCCATGCGATCTGATTCAGTAACAGTCTTTTCTGCCATTGAATGTGAATCTTCCGTCGACTTGTTAGCTGTACGTATCTGTTGCGAAGGTTTTTCTGTGCCCTGCGGTTTGGTACTCACAGTCTTATCAGTTTCTGAGGCACTGCATCTTGCAGACGCGTCCGTCTTACTTGGTTTGGGGCTCTGCTTTAGGACGTTATCCACCTCCAGAACTGAACGATTCCCCAATTCATTAGTATTTTTTAGCTTTCCTGCAGTGCTCTTGTCTGGATCGGATAAATCTTCTCTGCTGACAGTCTTTTCTAAACCACTAACCTGACCACTGCACCGGCTGCTGGTGTCGCTATATTCACAGGAACTGCTGCTAGCTTTCTCTTGCAGTGCCGCTTTTGAAGACCTAACCGAACCCACGGTCGTGACAGACAACTGCTTGCTCGGCTCCCTCGGCGTGATGTTACTTCCAGCCGCACCTTGCGTTGACACGCATCCTTCGCTCGTGGGATCCAAGGACGTCCCCGGAGGCATCCCTGGGGCCCCGACGTACGAAACCGCGGGCTCATCACATGCAGCGCCGGGTGCCTTGGAGGCCCTCGTCCAGGTTTCATCCAGCTTGCTTCCCGAGGCGTTCGGTGTACCGTGGCTGTTTCTGTTTCCCTGGTATACGGAATTTGTGAGCTCGCATTCGGAGCTGATATACACAACCGGAGAGTCATCTGTCACTTGGCGTGTCATCGGTGGTCCATGAAGGTGAAAGAGAATCACCTTACATGCAGCTCTTCCAGACTGTGCATGTTTTCATAAAACGTGCACTGAAGCGACACGGGGACCTTCATATTACTGAAAGTCTTCGCGCGCTATAAACAAGCAAATAATGATGGCGGTGGGACTGGCACGTTTAATTGCGATGCGGCTTACGATGCGCCTCATGGTCTCTCATGCAAAAACTAGACAGTGCGTTGAGAGGGGTTCCAACCCGGACGTCGGTGGCGCCTTCCTTGTTCTTTCACTTTGGAGTATCATGCACGAGTGTGATGGTGCATGATGCTTGGATGTCAATGTCTCAGCTCCATTAAATGTTCCGCAGGTATCCCCAATGAAAGCAAAAGTGAGAATTTGCGCTAACACAACACGTGATTTTATTCTCTCAATTTTGACTCGTTGTATTAGTCTCATCAGCAGAATAACTCTCGGTGGACGTCGCGCATTTCGCCGATTCTACGCTAGCTTCTTTTGTACTGTCCTCGACGTCGTCTTTGGTATCAGACCCATTAGACGTGGCACCTTTTGAAGGCACCTTCTCTTTAGACACGACTTTCTTTTTACCTTTCAGACACTGCGTTCGCGGCGTACGACTTGCCGTCTGCTTCGTCAAAGACTTGTTGGGGGACGCTCCGGGCGATCGCTTGGGACTCTTGTTGCTACTTGCAACTCCCCTGCGGTTCGTGGACGGGCTTGAGATGCCAAGAATACTCCGCAGCAAAGATATACCTTCGAACTTGGCCTTGGGCTGCGGTTCTTGTTTCTTCCGCTTTTTGATCTTAGTAGCCAGTAGGCTTTCGTCTGTAGCACCCGTGACATCATCATTAAGTTCAGACACTGTAACACTACCAGGATATGTCTTCGCCTTTCCCCAGGTGATTTTGCGGTCTATGTTGTCCAGGAAAGACAACTTGGACAGAAACTCTGAACCTTCGTGGCTGGCCGCCTTTTCTATTCTGGTTTTTCCTTCCAGCGCGCGTTGACTGGCGGGCATCCCGATATTGTTCTGAGTCGGTTTCTTCCTGGCAAAGAACCTTAGCGTATCGTTAAGGGTGCTCTTTTTCGAAATCTTCGGCGATACTCTATGTTTCAGCGCTGGCCTCGCGACTTTCGGCTTCTTTGGAATCGCGTCGGGGCTGGTGTTGTCGCTGCTGTAGCATGTCTGCTTCGTGGCGAATCTTACCATTAATTCGTCGTTGCCACTTGTCGATGCCTGAGGGTCGGCGGTGATGTCATCGCATGAAGGCGGTGCGGTTTCCGTCCCTTGTTGCAGAGGCTGACGTGTAGGATGTTCTTGGAGTCTTTGCACCACATCTCGAAGTACACTGTCGATCTCCTTGAGCTCCTTTGTGTCATTGAAAGTGTCAGAAACGAAGACGTCGTGACTAGGCCGGTGTTCAGGTCCTCTTGGGAGCTCTGGAGGATCTCCCCCGTTACTGGTCTGTGAGAATTGCGTCGGCAGTGGATCGTTTCTGAAGGTGTCAGGCTCAGCCACAGGCGATGTACTGTGCCGACCTTCTCCGTAATATTTTACCTGATCTTCCAAACTGATTTTCTGACCTGGGTTGTCAGCCTCCCGGCATGAATTTTGGTCGGGTTGGAACATGCTAGCTGTGCTAGCTGTCCCCTACAGGACACGGTGTTGCGGAGTGACAATATCTTCTTTCTCGTCACTGTAACATGAAATCATTTTGTCGTGGCATGTACGCTCTAGAAGAACATACGTGAATTGTGTTACACGTAGCAGTGTTTTGCAGTGAAATTCTGTCGTTTTTTAGCGTACATTACAGATGCGCATTGTGTTGGCATTCACACAAACGACACAATGCCCATATTTCATGTTCTAGACCGAAGAAGGTCCCACCGGCACTGTCAAGTCGAGCTTTTCGCGGGGAGGACCCGTACATGGTCAACGCAGCAACTGAAGGATTCTTGCCGCTGCTCGGCCGGACTTCTCGTCGACAGCCGGAAGACAGTCATTCGACGCTTACAGTGGTCTCCCTCAGGGAAGGGGACAAGTCTGTCTCCCTCCCAGCACTCAACGTTGACCACAATTACCCTCAAGTGCTATCTGAGCTCGTCATGAGGCTTTAGTACATTGCTCCATGGCGCAAGGGCAATTAATCAATCAATCACTTTCTTGACGCTGTACTTGGAAGGTTGGCGACATGATGTGAGGATGTCTTGAAGCGGGAGAGTGTGATGCATGTGCGAGGTGAGTTGTGGCAGAGGTTCTGAGCTTGAAGCGCGAGAGCCACAGCCAAAATTGTTGGGGATAGTGCAATACAGAGTGACTTAAGAGAGAGCATTTTGGGTGGAATTCAGTCTGCAATGAAATTCAGTGCTCCCGAAGACACAGGGTCTTGTATTCTTTGAGCTGTTGAGAGGAATGGTTAGTACACTCCAACAAATCGTCATTGTACGTTGAAGGTTGGTGTTGGACTAGAATGATCGAAATGGTTGTTGTCTCATCTTTAGTAAGCTAAACCCCGGTTCGTCCTGGGGAGAATCATGCTGTTGAAATAAGGACGTGACAGTATTGCCGCTTCTCGCTTTGCTAAGCTTGTCGCACGCTCTTGATGTTTGCCACTATATAACGGCGAAATATGAACACAATATGTACAGGAGGTTCGTTATGACTGTCACGTGACTTCACTTCTGCGGTAGTGGTGATGTAGTGCGAACTCATCACCAGACACTTCTTACATTGACCAGTATACTGTGCAATGATAGTGCTTTCAACGTGGTTAGTGTCGTATGTTAAAAATATGCATATTGATATATATTTAGACTTCGTTGGGTGAGGTTTATATGTTTCTCTGTTTCCAAACTGTGCGTTGTCGTCGTCAAACGTCTTATCATACATCGTGTATCGGTGGAGTGCCAAATGTCTCCTTTTTCCAAAAGGAGATTTCATTCGTTTCCACGTGGCACATTCTGGTCAAGCACCGGGTTGACGTTAACTTTTGTGGGCCGTCGCCTATAAAAAATATTTTGACCTTCTAAAGTAACACGATGCATGTCGTGGTGTTCAAACCAGGGACAGAAGAGCATGGTCGCCGAAAATACTACAGCATGTTTGGATATGATGTGGCTAATAAATATGACCGTATCATGCACAAGAACTTTCGAACACTGCTATTACGGCAGGCAAGCCAGGATGCGGCATTCGATTTTCTCAGAATCGAATTCATTGCACCGGGCCCATGTTGATGTAGCTTGCGCTGTTGCAATAAATGTAAGAAATAGATGTAATATAAATGCATTGCGGACAATGTATGCACCAGTATCAGTGTTCGGTTTTTACGGAACACCTGCAAACTAAAAAAAAAAAAAAAAAATCATCATAAAAAGAAAACGGAAACCCGCTTGGCTTCACTAGTCATATAAGTGACGTTTTGTAGAACCGTTTACAGGTCAGAGTCAACAGCACTTCGGAACATTCTGCTGCGGTTGCAGAATAGACTTGAAAGTGCTGTGTTTCATAGCTTTTCGTACACATGCATTCATTACACCTTCGAAGCAGTCATTCTCTGAAGTGTACCTTAGCTACAAGTGCGCCTGCCGTGTATCTGTAATTCTGCTGCGCGGGCGACTACTTTGTAGGTCACGGTACACAATTTCATGACGAATGCTGCTCGTTGACTTGATGGCCGTACGCTCTTGATTACCCGTAACTGTAGTACTTTAGTAGTATCTTTAGTTCATTTGATCACCACTGGACGGCGCCACTTATTGTCGGGAAACGCATTCACTTGCCAGCTGTTATGCACGTATACGCAAGTATTTCTGCACCCACTGGTTCCGATAACGCCTCGGCAAATCAGTACAGAATAAGCTATAAGAGAAGCTTTTTTTAACGCGTACTACGTAAAGAGGAGGAGAGTAATTAAAGTATTGTATTTTTTAATGTAAATATGAAAAGAGAGTTCACGGCGCTGTTGTGATGATGCGATGCGCATGCCACGCGCCAGCGTGCATTATCACGTTTTTTGTGTGAAGAAGAAAAGTTATTTGGAATTCGTTTTGTAAAAATGCTGTCGTGTACGCTTCTCCTGTATGTAGCTGTCTTGGCTCTTAGATGTGGCGCAGAAATCTTCTCTAAGGATCCTCGTCGTCCATTGAAGGTAACTGTGAATAGAAATCCTCCGTGAATATAGATGCCTGAGGCGTGTCAGCATTCTTCATAGATCTACCTAGAGGACCGCGCTATACAGCTTACCTGTACACATGCCGTCCGCTTTTACTTACAACTGCTGGATCGTGTAGCCTTCGTCAAGGGGTTTCAAGCTTTGTTCCATTTGTCATATCCTACTGACGTCCCTAGATTTGCTAACCCAGGTCTTCCCCACCGTCATCGATTCATTGTAACTCCCAACCCTGGAGATGCTGGAAAAAGGATAAAACAATGGCGGGCATTACCCCCCAACATACTGACCCCCTCGCCAGCGAAAGATTAAGATCAAAGCGAACATTCCCTTTCTGCAGCACTAGGAGCACCCTAGGAGCTGTTCTGTCTCACTACACTGTTGTTAAAGGATACTGTACCCGTACAGCTAGCAATGTATTACTTATTGCTGTGAATGCAATTTCTCTGTTAGTTTATATAATTTCTTTCCTATCACACTCTTCTTGCGCTGTTGTGTCATTTTTGCTAGAATGTCATTGTATATGCACATCAGCATGTCAATCTCTCTCGTCCTCGTAAAACATGTACGCATGAACCATGGCCATAATATCAAAGATAAATAAAATACAAGTTCCTCTCCGTTGCTTGGCCTGTAAGAAAATGATTTCGTAGGCTTCGGAAATGAGAAATGAGGAAGGGCCCCTTCAGCTGCACGAACAACCTGGCGTACCTTGGCCCATGCCCAAAGTGTGGCAGCCGACTGCAAGGCTACTGACCCTGGACACATCACACTTCTTCCTGACCACCAAAATGCGGTCATGTGACATAGTAACGGAAGCCTTGCATCGCTACCGGTCTCTGATTCAATCGTCAGTTCCAGCAACCGCGCGTCCAGCCACAAATGTTCCTGTCTTGGACTCTCTAGAAGTTGTTGTCGTCGACTATCAGATACGTGATTGCCAGTACCCTTACGAAGATGCAAACGAAAGTTGTAAGTTGCATAGAGTGTTGAGGCTTCCAACAGCACTTTTGGGTTTTGAGCTGTTAGTATCCAATGCATAGGAGACTACAGCGGTCGCATGTCGTGCATTGTCCTTTGGTGTATCCTGCTACAGGCGTAGTGGTTTAGAGTGCTAGAATTAGATGCTCACAATGATACAGGGAAACTTTCTTCCTTTTTACTTACGTGTGTATTGCTTTCTTCGTTCAGATATCATTGACATCACCAACGGCAGAAAAATCCTTAAAGCTAGCACTACGTGGGGTGTACTAAGAGGTAAGTGTACGTCTGCCACACCTGGCAAAGAGAAGAGGATCCAGGAGTGGTCCTCATGGGAACTTCACTAGAAGTACCAAGTACACTATCACTATCAAAAACATGGCTTAGGGAAGGGACCAAATTCCCAAACCACTAGCCTGGCCCCATTGACTGTTCATCTGCATTCTGGCAAAGGCCCCTTAGCGAGCAACTGAATTGACAGTGAAATTCACCAGACTTAATGAATATTATAAATATAATATGTTCACAATTTGCACCAGTGAGGGTGAAACATTCTGTCGTCCGCTTCCGTTATTGTGTTTTTGTTCATGCTGTAAACAGATTGTAAAGGGGCGACCAAACCGCCGAGCTTCGACTGTTCTTGCGAAAGCGACAACGTTGATAGATGGGGTTATACGACCGTTCACAGAAGAAAAAAATCGCGAATCAATTCCTTTAATGCAGGTTTGGAAACTTTTACCCACCTCATCTACACAGACAAAGAAGGGCTAACCGTAAGAGAAAAGTTCCTATGTGACACTCTCGTTCGACACGACTGTCAGCACTGAAAACTGCAGGCTGAAATGCGTTTTGACTCTTTTAGACCTTCATCAATGAAACTTATATCGAAGACTCCCCAAGGTATACTTTCAGAAGCATACTCATCGACACTTCCCGGCATTATCTGCCGGTCTGGCTCATAAAACAGAACCTTGTAAGTGCCCGTGGAGAGGCATGAATAGTTCTGACTTGCGACTGCCCTGCATCTTTGTCCCTTCTAGGATGTGATGTCCTATAACAAATTTAATGTCCTGCACTGGCACATCGTGGATGACCAGTCGTGGCCACTGCAATTGAAGAGCTTTCCCAATTTAACGGAGATTGTAAGCTTTACTTTTGACCGTGGAGACCTTTTGCCTGATTTGTGTTGACTGCAGGGAGCATTCAGCAGGCACCACATCTACACTGAGGAAAACGTCCAGGACATAATTGAGTACGCTCGACTACGTGGCATCCGCGTAATACCAGAAATTGATGCACCAGGCCACACACAGGCCCTTGGAAATGCAATACCTTGTAAGTTCATTTAATGATAATAATTTAATGATGGCGGTGAGTTATGCCAGCATGAAAGGAGTAAGCCGCATGCTGTGCATCACAACTAGTTGAAAATAGCTTTAAAAGAAACAGAACAGTGGAACTTATTTCTACTCTGAATCAATCGGTGTAAAGTTATACCCTGGACAAAGGCGGCAACATTGCCACATGCAAGTGGCAACATTCTGCCCCTTTTACACCCTGCCAGAGGTAACATCACTGTTGAAATGAATTTTCTTGGCCCTCTCGTTCCAGTATCGCATGCATGTGTGCGTGAGTAGGGTCGATGAACGATGGCAGAGAAGGACAGCATGTGTCAGTGGTGGGAATCCAATCCAGTACTTCCTCATGAGCAGTTAATCACACTAGCCAATTGTAACGACTGACATCCCACAGACTACATGCCAAGCATTCCACCATTTCTGTCGCGTCTTTGTCACCTGTACTTAGGTGTGGAGAATGTACTGTTCCCTTCTACATTACTGTGCGGTGCCTATATAGCTCAGTAGGTTGCTTTCTGTTCGTGGCTCTGCTGGAAAACACAGGAGATCTCTGATTAATTTATTTTTCTGTGAATTTCCACATTTTGGCAGTAATGAATTGTCCTCAATTATTACTGCATTAAAAGGCATTACAGACACTTCTTCAGCTCTTTGGGCAGGCAAAAAGTCATGCACAACAGGAAGAGTCCTCGACAGTTACATATCCAGTTACGTGTCACAGTCCTGGTAACGTGCTCATTTCCATGCCAGAGCCAGCTCAATATGGCCCTTCAGTACTTAAAGTAGAGCTAGATTTGGAGGTCCTTGCTTATGGCACCTGCAATAATTAAACCACAAAGTAAAGAAATTGTATCTCCTTGCTTATGGCACCTGCAATAATTAAACCACAAAGTAAAGAAATTGTATCAACTGCAGTTGAACAACTGAATTTCACTATTTCAATAACCAAAGCAGTTTGCCTAACACTACAAGTAACAATGGTCTTCCATATCGACTTGTTCATCCATCCCTCCATGAACACCCCCACTGCCTCTTCACAGTGAAAACAAGACTGTTATAGCACACACATGCTTGGTGAATATGTGTCGGTTCCACTGTGTAACTAACATGTACAAGTTAAGTAATAGGCCGTGCACCATGTCGTACCATTATCAAAATATTTAGAAATGATCCTGTAGAGCCTGATGGCCAGTCTTTTCAGTGCTCTTTTTTAAAATGTAGTCTAGAACATTTTATGAGGGGTGACAAATTAGAAGACACACCACATAAGAATACTTTGACAGTAAATTATGAGAATTTGAGTTGATGAGCACAACAGTTTCGGGTGTCGGTGAAGCAGACTCCAGGGAAACCGTACACCCACATGTAGCATTAGCCTATTCTTTCGTCACTTTCACAACATGTTTACAGAGAGAGGGAGGTTTGAAATATTAGTTTTGTTGCAAGTATAAAATTAACAAGATATTTTTTATTGTCACCTGCTTACGACCGCGGTAAGGCCAAATTTGAGTGTGTTTATAATGTAAGCAGAGGGGAAGCTACTGAAAGAACATGGATTTGCATAGCATTCAACAAACGTACAATAGAAAGAAAACAATTCCTGAAAAAATATACGTTCTCTATGTGTATGCATGTCTCCTTATCACGTAGCTTTGCCCCCTGCATTGTTGATGTGGAAGAAACGGTTGTTACACCCCATGACATCTGAGGTGGTAACTAAGGCAGTTACCACCCTTTTGCACCTTTTTTTATTGTTGATGCTGAAATTTCACTGCGTTGAAAACTAAAGGGAAGAAATGGCGCAAACACGAAAGTCTGTGGCCAGCATACGGCTGTGCATGGTAACCGGAGCATCTGCCTTCCTGTAAGAAAAAAGTAAATACTGTTTGGTTCCAGCAATTTTAACAGCCTGCTACGGCAATGGACAGCGAGGTACAGGCGCATACGGGGCTTTCAGGCCATTCGACATCCTGGACCCAATGCACAACAAGACGTACCAAGTTATGACAGCCATATACGCTGAAGTCAAAAGCATTTTCAAAGATGAATACATCCACCTTGGTATGGATGAAGTTTATCCCGAATGCTGGTAACTATGGAAAAGTACATTTTTATGCGATGTTTGCCGTTGATTTTTACACACCGAAGCTTGGAACATTTTATAGATCGATGGAGGTGGGTTCAAATCCCTCTGCCGAATGTGCTGTATGAGTTCCCTAAATTTCCTAGTTCCTCATACTTCCCAGATGTATGCTAGCACAATTCTCCTTGAAGTCAGCCCAGGACGTGCACTGTCTTCTCCCACCTCCTCCTGCGTTAGTCGTGATGCTAATTGCACGGGCTTAGCGATGCCAACTACCGCAGGCATTAAAAGATACTATCACTACAGCTGCTACAGAGTTTCTTCGTAGCACAGTCATGTTGCACCCCACTCCAGTATATGGGGGGCTGAGGACGCGTCTTTCAACGTGGCATATTGACTGAGATACATCAGATTAAAGAAAGTCATGTGACATTACAGCCGGCCCGCCCAACGGTGGACAGCGTGCGCGTGAGACGTCAGCAGACGACTCGTTTCTGTGTTCATGGGGGGCTCATTTTGCAATTGAGCCACTGGCACTCAAATTTGAACGCAAGTTTCTGTGAATGATTAGAATCATATTTTTCATTGTTTAGGCAGAAGTAGGGGTCAACTGTCTGAACCCCATCAATGAAAACTCGCGCGTTATATTTAGGCGGATGTGGTGTGTTTGTGTATAGGATCGTGTATAGGATCGTGTATATGGTTCCAACGTACATCAGCGTTTTTGTGCAGGAGAAGCAGTCCTGAGGTTGCAAAGTACCTGGCAGACAACAATTACAGCAGTATCGGTGAACTAGAGAGCCTCTATATCCAGCGAACACTAGGAAACATCAAGACACTCAAGTACAAACCTATCATTTGGGAGGACCCAGTGACAAACGATGCCAAGGTAAAGAACAACTTTCTCATTTGTCACAGTTAAGTATACCTGGCATCGCTCTTCATGATCAGTATGGCCCACTCACTATGCTGTCCTTGCTGGAGCCACAAGATGGCCATCCCAAGTTCTGAATTGTCAGCATCAGCTTAAAACTGTGGCCAGTGATAAAATTCTATTCTTCTTAATGGCTGAGTTTAAATCTAGAACCACTTTTTTTTGGTTTGGGGACTGCGAGCTTTATAAGAATTTACCACTCTTAACAGCTCTTGATCAGTCATTGCATTTCTTACTTTCTACCTCATCACAAACCATAGATAGGGCTAGATTATTTTGCTTGTTGCATCCTGTTTCTCGCCATTATCACCAGTTAGTTGTCGACATGTGTCACAAAAGAGTAGAAGCTATAGCAGAGGGAGTCACCGAATAACGGAAGATGTTGCTTTTCTGCTCAGGTTGACAACAGCACCATAGTTATTGTGTGGAAACCAGACACGTGGCCCGTGACTGCGAAGATGACAACAAAAAAAGGGTATCGCACCGTTATAGCTGCGTGCTGGTACCTAGACTTGATTAGCTACGGAGAAGACTGGAAAACATACTACGAATGCGAGCCCGAATACTTCGCAAGTACTTGTGCTCTAGAAAAATCACGACTGACAAATACCTAACTGCATGTAATTTTTGCTTTGCCACACAGCACCAGACACTCCGAAGGAGCTCGTTATTGGTGGCGAAGCTTGCCTGTGGGGCGAATACGTCGACGAGACTAACTTCATTCAACGGCTTTGGTACGGACATGCCTTACTTCCTTCACGTGTTAAGGTGTCGTGATTCGGGATGTACTGTAAGTCAGTCATCCGATGTCACTGCCTAACACCATGCCTTTCCTATACCATCAGTGCTTCTCAGCACAAAGTGTCGAAGTACAGAACTGATGCAAACTGGCATTGTTTGCTCATAGAAGCATTCAAATCTGGATGTGCTTCCAGTCAATCGTGCGCGAGGCATAGCCAAAGATTTAACATGCAGAGCAAAATGCAAAGAGAAGATGAAAACACAAGCTTATTGCTCAGGTGACAAGTCCGGGAGATTTTTGTATACGATGAAGACTGGTGTTGTATACGTTGATCTGAGTTGAATGCCGAGCGGGCTGTTCTCAGTGGCATATACGGACTTGGGTAAAATGGAATACCGTTTGTTTGTTTCAATCTCTGTCCAGGCCCCGAGCGTCTGCGGTCGCAGAGAGACTTTGGAGCCCAGCGGAGCTGAGAAGTGGATGGCTCGCCAAGATAAGACTTGATCATCATCGCTGCAGAATGTTACGGCAAGTCTCTAGGCTAAACTTACAACTTTGCAAAACACAATGACTATGATATCTCATGGCAACACAAGCATGCCTGTAACATGGGCCACCAGTCTCTGCTTCCAGTGATGACGTGTAACATACTCTAAGTGTAACCACGTGATTGACATGAGCCAGTTATTGTATCACTAAGAGAGTTCTGTTTGTTGTGCTTGGGAGGTAATGGATGTAATATCATCACCAAACAAACTAGCAGATAAGCATTGCATCTTTGAGCTTAAAAATTTGCTTAGGGCTTCATTAGGGCATGCTCGGTACATTGGTTTCGGTTCATGAACCTTATTCCTCCCCAATTCAGTTTAAGCCATTTTTGTTATGCCAGTACCTTCTTATAAATTAACGAGACTGCTGTGGTACATACAACCCTTGACTTCATGTTGCATTCTGGAAACACCTTGTAAAAACAACACCTTCACGTTATATAATAATTGTAAAATCCTATACAGTAAACCTTCCCAAGTCAGACACTCAGGGTTCCACAAAAGTTAGTCCTGAGTAAGGAGGTGTCAGACTTGGAGAGTCAGCATGAAAGAAAGACCCCATCCTACTTCCAAGATAGGGAGTTACCTCGCCATGTATTTTCAATCGGAGAGCACCAGTCCCACTTGGGGAGATGTCCGGCATAAAGAGGTGTGTGTGTAAATGTTTCCTTTCTAGGAGAGGCGTGCCAGCACAACCGCTGATGCCCGGCTACTGTCGCAACTTGGAATATAGGCCGTACGCGTACCAAGGGGTCAACCAAGAGTACCTGACTGTGACTTGGTTCCACAATTATGAACCGAGGACACTGTTTGTGTGTGGACTTATTTTGGCAAGTAAATGTTTTTACAATGCACCATAGAGATTGATTTATAGGGTAGAATGACAGCATCTGTCGCCATCTAGGTGCTCGGGTGCGCTTGGATCACAAAAAGACATCATAACATCGGGCACAGGGTCTTTCACTGCACGAGGTGGATTGTCGCACCGACAAGAAAAGTAAAGGTATGCTCGACATCATTTTGCTACTTACTTATGGTGGGCTGTGATACTGAAGAATACCTTTGTGCCTTTAAATATACATTGTTTGAAATAGCAGCAGCTCCCCACTTGAGGCATTTTGCTTCATCTTGGCTAAGTCTAGCGTGACCTAAAACAGCTCCAACGTGGGACACATCAGAAAATAAGTGCACACACAATATCGGAAGCAGCTGGTCGAGCGTTGCCACAACTCTGCCAGCACCATGTCATGTACCCGTGTGGGGTCAACATCGCTGCCTCTGCCCCTTTGAGATCGCTAATGGCCTAATATCTTTTGTAATGTAGTGCAGTCATTACACCTCCAAAAAATTTAGTATAGGACTTGAGAGAACTTGATGCATGTGGGGCTGATCGTACATTTGTATTTCAGGCTTGGTGTAGCTGAAGTCGGCCCATGCTAGCATACACACTGCACGAAGTGGACGGAACGATCTGTTTTCTTAATAAAGTTAAAAATGTTGAACATATGTGTGAATTTATGCTGCGTACAAGCGATTATGTAGGTTGATAACTTCCTGTGTGAACAAACCAGCAAAAAAATGTTGGGTTGCAGACTATACATTGCATGATTCATGAACCAATCAGTGTCGCAATGTGTGTTTCTAGCAGGAAAGTGTTTCAAGCGAAAGCTCCCCGATGGTATGCTTGAAACCAGTCAAGTGCCCCATGTTGACCACCCAAATTTTAAAATGCATCGAATTTGAAAATGATGAATTGTATGGGTGTTCCTCATTATCCAAACCAAAAGCCTTTTCAACTCTAAAAAATTATTTTTATTGAAATAGGTACTGACATATGCTGTAAATCCATGCCATTGATTTCCAGAATTGATTTCCATGAGCAGCTGCGTGAGTAGGACTTAAGAAAATCCCAGACTGCACTGTAAGCGAAGGAACTGTGGGAACTCTGTTGTGCGACGTGCAGTAGTGGTGCAACATGTTCAGAAGTATCATTTTTTTAGTACAATTACGTCTTGGACCAGAAACACTCCTTATTTTGCTTCCATTCAGGCGGCCCGTCAGTGTACACTTCCTGTTTCCATATGGGCACTCTAGCCTTTAGTTGATCAATAGCCCACTTCACAGCCTCTTGTGGCTCTCGCCTATGCTCTGAGGACACCGCTATAACAACGCTTGCCTCACCAAACGGAACTTCCCCTAGCCTGTGAATCATAGCGACGTTCTTAACGGGCCACTGTTCTCTTATCAGATTACACAACTTTCTCATCTCTCTTATCGCCATAGCATCATATGCTTCGTAGCTCAACTTCGCCACCTGTCGCCCTTCGAAATTGTTTCGAGTGGTACCAATGAACACAGAAATAGCACCACTGTCATCTGTCCCTACGTTCCGCAGCACCACTTCGGTATCAATCTTGGTCGAGGTCAGCTCAACAAAGTCCATTTTTCTCTGTCACCCTCCACTTATAGGTGGAATCACCGCGATTTCGTCACCTTCTTTCAGCCAAACTGCTGCTCCAGGCTCCAGGTAAAGCTCATTTACTGCCAGAATGGTGCACTGTTCCAGTGGGCTGAGAACCGGGAACGACGCAAAGATGAGGTCTTTCAGCTTTCTCTCGTTTTGCACGTCATTTGGTATGGTCAAGGGGGCCTCGGACTTACCAATGAGTTCCCGCGCTTTTGCAAAGAATAGCATGCGGGCTGTTACACTTGGTAGCATCGTATACTAAAGCTAGAGTCACTTAATAAGCTACACCGTAACTTATTTAGTGGCCCTAACCAACGTTTGCCTAAACAGAACGAACTTCGCCGCTCGCTAAGTTCGTGAATTGCGAAAGTCCACGTGACATAAATACCATTTCCGTTTCCCTCAGAAACCAGCAGTGGGAGTTTCGATTTCACTATCACAAGGTTAACTCGGAACCGAATGGCATAGGTTGTCGAACGAACCCACAAGTTTGGCAGGCAGACCGCACGCCTCCCCCTGTTAACGATACACCACCACCACCACCACCCACAAGTGTAAATACTTCTCCGTCATATTTTTGTTCTTAGAACATGTGACATGGAGAATAAGCGGTGACATGATGTTGTGACACGCACAAGGTGATCAGCAGTAGCCTTTTGCGAATAAATTAAACGGTACTTCGCATTAGGAGAGGTTCAGGCTATGTCCCTGTGCAGATGACGTTTGAAACAAAGTTAAACTGCATAGTTTTGTCGATTCTTTTCTTACTCATATGCTCCTTTTTAACAATGTCCGTTTGTTGTGAGTAATGTGAAATTTGACTTGTAACAGCAAGCTTTTTTTTTCTTTTTGTATATATAAAAAAAAAACAGGCGCTGAAAGCAGCTCTGTGGAACACGCTCGATTAAACCTAGTTGAGCTGCTGTCTTCGTTTCACCAAAAACGCAAACATGACTTGAGAAAGTGAAGTTGCTGAAACAGCAAACATAAGCGACAGTCGGAAATAAAGCAAGCTTTTGCGTCACCTCCGTCTGGAGCAGTTGCCAACCCCGTCCGTCCGCGAGCTTCTGAAGCGCAGCCGCGGAGCGACTTCAAAGGACGCATGCGCCCGTTGGACGCCACTAAACTCACTACGGGGTCTTTGCCGACTTGTGCAAGGGAAACCGCACCCTGCTCGGGCGGTCGGATAGAATTTACGAAGTGAAGTGAACTTTTGTGCGCTCGACGGGGCTTGGACTGTGGATTGAATGCTACAGTGGAAGTGGTGAAATTAACGGGATAACCCTAGAGGACTTTGTTCCATGCCGGTGATCAAAGATCTGTGACAGCAGGCTGGGAAACCAATCGCCTCCACGGCAGGCCTGGTACACCCACCCGGCGACAGGTTTACACGTTAGGCCTATTAATAGAGGAACTTTACATTCGGAAGGTACGGCTCTTCCCATTTTACTATTGCTTTTGAGAGGTTCACAGGGAGTGTACGCGCCTTAGAAAGCCGTGAACCGGTGCGCATACGCGCGGTATTTTCCGAGTGGATGTTATCTGTTATTGACATGTATCCTTGAGTTAGGCTTAGCACAGCTCCTCCCAACACCGAAAAATGGCGGATGCTGTTTTATTATGAGCGCGTAAACTTCATGGGATGATGTTGCTTTAGCTTCTCTAACCACAATTGCATGCCACTACGAGCTAGAATGGGCATTTGGCCGTGCTCTTTTCGCACTAACTCTGCTGCAAAATTAGAGGTAACCAGTCTTCGTGCTGGCATCGGTTACACGCCTTCGCGTGAAGCCGCGTGCATTGTAACGTACGCTAAGCTCCGAGGAGATATGTCATGCACGTGCGCACCCCTGTAACACTATTTGGTGCGCTTTTTGTTTCAGTAAAAAGTGTACATTGGGGTCGCCGCCCCATACCCGGCTGAGCCTCACCGCTCAGCAGGTCTAACCCTAACGGCATCTGCCTTAGATTGTTTAAGGAATCATGCAATCATGTCGAAGTTACCGTTTACGAGAGTCGGAATTTTAGCAAGTACATGTATATACCCTGCATTGTAAAGGCGTGCAAAGTATTGGCTTGGCTTAGGCCTAGCTGTGTCCTCCTGTCAGCTTGGTATGTGAGCAATGCTGTTCCTGTTCGTGTAAACGATAAACTATCACATCCACGGCTCCATTACGGCATCCATTCCTAGCTATTTTCATGCGTGTTCTGTGAATTGGTTATCTCCTTTCTATGCGATGTGGCGGATACAGTGTAAGACGATAGGGGCATCTTTATCTCCACCTTGTATTGGTAGCATTACTTTTGACATCCCGGTTGGAATACATGTGTCCTTCTGGGCTGTACGGTAATGCGATATTAAATGATGCTGCTGGTCTAGTTCAGTTTTGGGTAGACTTCCCGATCCTTACAACCATCAGCAGACATTTTGTGACATGAGCGGATGTCACTTGCACATTTTTTTGTCCTGCTGGCTGTGAACTGACAATGTTTCTTCTGTTTTTCAGGGTCGAGGGACATAAACTAGCAGAATGAATGAATTAGACAGTCTACGACAAGAAGCGGAAGCGTTAAAAAACACAATTCGAGTAAGTGACACACTAAATGTACTTCCGCAGTCATTGTGTTGGGCACTGTTGAGATTGCCCAATATCCTCATCCCACACTGACAAGTTTGCACAAATCCTGCTCAGCTACGAATGTTGTATGAAAAGATACTACGGGCTTTGTGCTGGCAACAACTGACTGTCATCAACTTGTGTTCCAAGCACCCAGTAGTTTCTGAATGCACACTTGTGCAAGATTTGGTCGTGAGCAGAGTCTACAATATTGCTTTAGGTGGGGGGTGGCTTCATAGGAGTGACATGCAAGGCTGGCAAATTTTACCTTGCAGATATGTAGCAAAATCCTTCGCAGTTTCGTAGTCATGGGGAAATGCCATGCCAACTATGCATGGTCTGATCGTGTGCCATGTTTGGTCTGATCAAACAGGACCGATTACATGAACTGTGAATAGCACGTCGCGGCTCAGGCTCAAATTTGAGCCAGCTCTACGTTTCTCCGTCTTAGGTCTACTGCGATTCGCTTGTGGGTGTCGCACCCCTAGTCTGCGGCTGCATTACAGGTTTTACAGAATATGTACAAACCTACTCGGAAAGATGTAGAAAAGGTTGGAGAGCTGTCGGGTGGAATATCGGCTGTTTGTGCAATGCTTAGGAAGCGGAAATTCTCGAGCCTTACAAATTTTGTTACATCGACTTCGTACATGCAGCACTTTCAACCACAGAACCAAGTTTGGTAGCGCATCACTCGAACACACGGAACTTAGCAGTCCTCATTCTGGGTCCACTTTGGTCTTATACGTCTGCTTATATGTAGTGCTGTCGAAAAACTAAATGCCATTTGTTGCTGATGTGTGTGTCTCGAATCGTCCGATGCTGCTTGCTGGGTTTGCATGATGTTTGGTGGCAAACAAGGTGGCTTTCTTTAAGACAAGTTAGAACATTGATTGTCTGCATGAGCAGTGCTAGAAACACAGCACTCAAGTACCAAGGGGCTCACTGTGGTTATGCTGAGCTTTGGGCCTTTAAGTACCAGAGCTTAATGCGAGCTAGCTTCACCCTAGTTGCTAAGAGGGTATTAACACTGTCGTGTCCTCGTGACATTGTTTTGCCGTTTACTTGCAGCTCGAAGTTTTTTTTTTTTTTTTTTTTTTTNTTTAATGTTAAAGTGGGTCTGGTAAATCCTGCAACAGAAGCAGTGATAGTTTAATGGCTGTTGCCCACATTTGTGTTATCATATATCGGGCCGACCCAGCACAGCTGGAGCCTGGGGGGGGGGGGGTCATGCTACGCGCATGGTTGCAGCACTTAACATCCTGTACCCTGCTTGGGTTCAATGCAATTCGAGTACATCAGCCGGAGCTGGCACTTCACTCCGCAGCATTGGGCCAGTAAGCCAAGAAGAAAGATGCATTCGGTTTGCTCCTCGTACTCCTGTAGGGCGGTAACCCTGTTTGCTTACGTTGGCCTTTTTTTTTTTTCGTCTTCTGGTGGTCCAATGGGGGGCCCGTTCAGTCGAAACTAGCCAGTTTGGCCCACAGCCTGGCGTTCCGCTTTCGCGTTCCAGAGCTGCCGAAGTGCCCAGGTTACTTTAGCAGTCTCGACCGCAGCCCAGAATGACTGAAAAGAAAACAGCACGCGTGATGTGACGTCAGAATTACGATTGCGAGAATTAAAAAAAAAAATGAATTCTGCGTTCCGCGCGTGCGATCGATACGAATGTGTTTTCAGGATGAAAAAAAAAATACCCTTCGTGCTTGTGCCTTTCTCGTGGCTTCCTTGCGATGCATGCAGGCGATGCGCGACGCCGAACGTTGCGGAAGATGCAGGATCGACCCCGGTCTCTGCGTTCTCGCAAATAATGATCGGGTGGTGGAAGACAAAAGGGAGTGAAGAGAGGTACCTTTCCGGGCGCGTGCTTGTTTTTTTTTTTTTTTTTCTCTCCCCTCCTTTTTCCGTGCTCGCCGGTTTCTAGCGGGCCCGGATTTCGCGCCTTGACGTCAGATTGACGTCATTCCGTTCGCGCGAGCGGTCCGGGAACGCGATCGTGGCTGAAGGTCAGGGGGTACAGTGGAAAAGCTGCCCTGCCTCCTATTGTGTATGTGTGCCTTGAATGGGATCTGTTGCTTTTCGCTTTATCTAGGAGGAAAAAAAAAAGTGGTGATACTGCATTGGTGCAATGCATATTCTGGCGTGTACTAAAACCTTTTTGTAATTTTTTGTGAAATCCAACTGAGTTGTGTTGCTAAAAAGCAAGCACATTCATGCAGACGTTGCATTAAAGACAGCTTGCTTGGCAGCATTGCTTTGTTGTATGTTAAGAAGGGCATTTGGCAGTTTGCCTGGTTCTTGCTGGTGGCTGATGGGTAGACTGACTGTGTTTGTCCTTTCTGTTTGCAGGATGCACGGAAACAAGCTTGTGATACAACCCTGGTGCAGGCCACTGCCAACATGGAACCTGTCGGGCGCATCCAAATGCGGACAAGGCGTACGCTACGGGGTCACCTGGCCAAAATCTATGCCATGCATTGGGGTTCAGATTCCCGGTGAGTGTTCATTATTGGGCTCCTTGTGTTTTGGGCTTCCTGCAACGTTCAGCAGATAAGTAGCTGTGTCAGCTGCAGACGGTTCATGTCTTTACAGCACAAATTGTGATCAAGGGGTCATTGACACAAGACATCTTGACTTTTGTGGTTTCCAAGTAGGCGAAGAGCAGTTTGTGATATTTTTGTGACATGTCGCAGCTACAAAGCAGCTGTGTTTCTCAGAAAGGAGTTAAACAGCATCTGGTGCTGCCGTAAGGTTGGTTCTAACAATATTGGTTGTTCCTTTTGTGCACAACATAGTGCCGTTACTTCACGTTGGGTCTGTCTGTGTGCGCTCAACTTCTTTATGCATACCAGAACATGTAATAATTTGATGCGTGAAATGGCAAGGATACTCTGCAGTAAAAGCACCATGCTTATTTGCAAACGTTGGCCCTCCAAAAGCTTCACATAGATACGAAGGATTGCTTCCTTGCCTTGACTTGGTCCACACAAAACATGATATTTTCTATGCCAGCTAGTGCAAACTTGGTGCTTTCAGCAAGCAGCAGTATTGACAGGAACAACTTTTTTTTTTTTTTTTTCTCTCTCTCATTTTCATCACTCTGCCAGATCATGCTTGTTCAGATACAACTTGCTTTGTCTAATTGTCACTAGATTTTAGCACTTTTTCATTTCCAAACAGTTTCAGTGCCTCTGCCAGCTAAGCTGTTGACTCAGGGAGTGCTCTAGTTTTTCTATTTGTGTGCTCTATTCATTGCATTAGTATATAGAAGACATCCCTAGTGGCAGAAGCATACACACTCCTCGGAGGGACATGGTGGTGCTGGTGGGTGACACAGTGCCTTCTTTTGTTTCAGCTACCTGGTATCAGCGTCCCAAGACGGCAAGTTGATTGTGTGGGATGCATACACCACAAACAAGGTGCATGCGATCCCGCTCCGATCAAGCTGGGTGATGACCTGCGCCTATGCGCCGTCTGGCAGCTACGTGGCGTGCGGGGGCCTTGACAACATCTGCTCTATCTACAGTCTGAAGACACGCGAGGGCAATGTGCGCGTCAGCCGCGAACTCCCGGGTCACACGGGGTACCTCTCGTGCTGTCGCTTTGTCGACGACAACCAGATAGTCACCAGCTCGGGTGACATGACCTGGTCAGTAGCTCTTCGTGCTGCTTCTTACCCTGGACTTTCCAGGCGTGCAGTCTTTAATTGCTGACTTTCCTTTTTTTTACATTGCTAGCGCCCTCTGGGATATAGAAACTGGCCAACAGTGCACATCGTTCACGGGACACACTGGTGATGTCATGTCTCTTTCTCTCTCCCCTGACATGAGGACATTCGTTTCCGGAGCATGTGACGCCTCTGCCAAGGTGAGTTTGGGGACGCCTGCTTCGAGTTGGCCCACCTTCTTCTGGGCCGAGTACACTGTATTTCACGCTCTTCACTTCTGAGCTCGGGAAGATTGTTGAGTCCATGCCTGCAAGTTTGCCATTTTTGTGGAAGCTCAGAAAATGATCGTGTAAACCCATGTCTATGAACAAGAAAACATGGCTTGTGTCATGCCTATCAATGTGCGAATAAATGGGACACGGCTCTGAGGCTTGTGCTCCATGTCGTCTTTCTCTTATCCTGCAGTTATGGGACATCCGCGACGGCATGTGTAAACAGACATTCCCCGGTCATGAATCAGATATCAACGCTGTAACGGTGAGTCAGAGGGTGCAGTATTCTGGTATTTCTTTGACACTGTCTGTCTTACTGGTGGCAGTTCTTCCCAAACGGCTACGCCTTTGCAACGGGGTCCGACGACGCGACGTGCCGTTTATTCGACATTCGCGCGGACCAGGAGTTGGCAATGTACTCTCACGACAACATTATCTGTGGCATCACATCCGTCGCCTTCTCCAAATCCGGCCGTCTCCTTCTGGCTGGTTACGACGACTTCAACTGCAACGTATGGGATTCTATGAAGGCAGAGCGTGCTGGTGAGTCCGATAAGTTTGGAAGTTGTCTCGCACATGGCTGACTCGGGAGGTGCGGGATTAATCTCCCGCCCGATTGTGTAGTTGTTCGGACGGCACTCTGGGTGCATGAAGCATTAATGTTAAGTCAGTGTCCCCAAAGAGGATGGGTCAGAATTTATTGCTTGTTTGGGGATTATTTATATAGGTTTTAACCTGTGCTTTTCATCATTCCCTGCCATTCTGTAACTGCACATTTAGATTGGCGATGTATTCACTGTAGGACAGGCTGTCTATGCAAGGTCCTTGCTGCAATCATTTGGGCAGTCTCACATTGCTTGGCACTTCAAAGACTTTGGTTTAAAAGGAACATGCTGCTATATAGGCTGTATTCAGGGCAAAGGTCATTTGAGTTACTGGGGTGTAGCTATGGCATTCAAAAGTAGATTCTGCACGTGTGTCATTCTTCAATGTCACGTCTTTTTGTGCGCGTGTTCTGCGAGAGCCGAGCGTCCACAGTCCCGCATTCACTTTGCAGGTGTTCTCGCGGGTCACGACAACCGTGTCAGCTGCCTCGGCGTCACGGAGGACGGCATGGCCGTGGCTACGGGCTCATGGGATAGCTTCCTCAAGATTTGGAACTAGGCAGTATGAGTTCTTTCCGGTCGTACGCCTCCTCTCTTCCTTCTCCTCCTAGTCCTCCCCCTCGGACCCCCCCTTCAAAGGACAACTTTGGAAAAAAAAAAAAAACAAGTGCGCGCTTCAACACGTTACACTGGACCAAACTCTTTCTCCTGTCCCGCTTGGTGTTGCCTTCTCTCTCTCTCTCCAATCTTGGCCCTCTCCCTTTCATACATTGAGTGTGGGTGAGAGAACCACCACCTTTCCTTCCCTGCTGCCCCCCTCCTCCTTCATCAAGGGACGTACACAGCTGGGAGAGAGCACCACTGCCCACTGCAGTCTTTTTTTTTTTTTTTT
>JARGYV010085974.1:0-12318 GCA_029532675.1 Ornithodoros moubata
AAATAAGGCGTACGCCCACCGTTTCCGGCAAATAGGGTCAGTAAAAGGTATCATTCGAAACGGCGATCGTTCATCGCCGTGTTATGCGGTGAAGTTCTATTTTTAGAGTGTATAATCGTTTTAGACAGCAACACATATCAGCCTCTTCTATGCACAAATGTTTCCATGGTACAAATCGAGCAGTTCGCGGAGTATAACCGTGAGTTCTGACTAAGTGCAGTACCCGTTCGGGAAATTTTGGGACATTTCAGTAATGCTGGCCCACTTACCACGAATTTCGTCGAGGGATGGCATAACGGTCTTCACGATCAGCTACCTAACCCGCATTCATGACTAGCTGAACTACTTGCTTTCTTCCGGAAACTGCGCCACGTTTCAAAATACCACTTGCAAGCCCTTCTACGAGATCTTTGGGCGCTGCCAAAGCCTCAGGATTCTCGAATACGGCAAAGGAATTCTCAACTCTCCACTTCATGTACATACCTGTGCTCTATGACGACATTGTTGTATATCTTCGGCGTGCAATTGACGTTGGTGTCCTCCTATCTGAATGAATAACAAACGACTGGCCATAAAACAAACGTTGCAGTGACCAAGCGATTTTACAGTTATTTATCATATTCCCTAAGTATCACCAACATTGAACGCGCCGCTACATCCAATGCGCTGTTACATCCATCGATAGACGTACGTTGGATGTGATGGACGCAATGTCCTGTTACCAAAGCTGAGCATTCGTCCACCAACTCACTCTACGCAATTACATATGCCACGATTGTTGCGTCTTATCACAACCTCCTGCTTACCTCTTAACAAAGAACTCACCGAATATTTAAAATCTCGATGGGATAAATATCGGGGGCAATAACGACAACAGCAAACAGAAGAATGACCAAGGTGCAATAACGCTACTAATATCTTACGAAACTAATATAACGAAAAACGCGGGCCTGTAGCAAAATATAAATTTCAATTTTATTCAAATTATTATAAAACAAATTTAAAATACAATTTTCACTTTTCCTTCTTCTTCTCTCCCTTTCTTTTTACTCTCTGCCTTTCTTCTTCTTCTTCCTTGCGCTGGGAGCATAGACGTGCTTTCCCCTCCATTCCGCAGTCATGCGAGGCTCGAGGGATTGCAAGGCACTTGATCGACGTTAGTTAACTTACGGCAGTTGCGCTGCCGTGACTGCTCGCTCCGAACTGCGCGTTTACGTTTGCTGTTGTTCAGGCGATTGCAAAAGATAGAGGACGTCCTTGGTTCTTCTATGTGCGCCTCTGTCTGTAAACTTCCTGGCCAGCAGTCGGAAAAGTCGGCCACTCGGTTCCAAGGTCCTCTTCCGGGAAGATTCCGTTACGGCCAAAGTCTCGAGACGCGTCTGAGCCTGGCAGCGGGACACAAACTATTATTCGTCTGCACGAGAGTTGGATGATACAGCGCGATTTATTTTGCAATACACTTAAGAACGTCTGG
This sequence comes from Ornithodoros moubata, assembly GCA_029532675.1. NCBI lineage: Eukaryota > Metazoa > Arthropoda > Arachnida > Ixodida > Argasidae > Ornithodoros > Ornithodoros moubata. The sequence goes on from JARGYV010085974.1 coordinate 1,475, forward strand.
CAGACGATTTTTACTCTCTCCAGCCCTGCATCGAATACGCGAGGCATTTCTTGCTTCCTTTATGTTTCCTTTCTACACTCTAAAAAGAGAACTTCACCGCATAACACGGCGATGACCAATCGCCGTTCCGGATATCTTTTCCTGACCCTATTTGCCGGAAACGGTGGGCGTACGCCTTTTTTGTGACACTTATGCGCTGCATAAGTGTCGGCTACCTCTGTTTCAACCTTTCATTTCAACTGACGCTTCGAATAGTGTGAACCCCGTACGTTCTCATGTCACAATAAAATTAATCCAATAATCAAATGTTTACCAGTTCTGCTACTTCCGTGCGCGCAGCCTGTTGACGGAAAAGGAAAAGTGCGGCCAACGTAACTTGTCCCCGCGGCATTGAGGAAAGCGCGAGGACAGGTGAGAACAGACGACCGTCCCTGGCTGTCGCAAAGTGGGTCAATGGCAGCAACACCGGAGTCACACCGGAAGCGTCGTGTGCTCAGATTAGAAAGCACACCCCCAGGAGTATCCACGGCCGCACGAGGGACAGCAAACTGGATTCATTGCGGATGTTTCCATCCAGCCTCTGTTTTAAATGGTGTTGAAGGCGAACTTCTACAGAATACTTCTTTGCATCGGTCCCCTTTTTGTTTCCAACCTTTGCTCCCGGGGGAGCCTCCAACCACGTGGTTATAGTTTACAAACCCTGTGTCTACATGCACGAGAACTGATAAATGGTTCTGGCTTTCAGGAGATCTTTTAACCCTTCCTGTCCCTTCAGCATTCAAGAGAGAGAGAAATATGGGTCTCGACTTCCCCAGCCCTTCCATACTCCACCTCTTCCCATCATAGTTCTTGGTATTCTCCTCTGATTCCTGCTATTCGACCACTGCATGCATAAGAAAAAACTAAAAATACTACTAAAATACTGAATCACTTTGGGGTTTCTAATACAGCCGCTGCACCCTTCTTTGGGCTATAATCTAGTCCAGAAGTTAGAAGATTTCATACAGTTGGATGTCTTCAAAAGACGTTCCCAGTGCGCGCAGTCTTTTCGTGTGGTGTTGGCCAGTACCTTAGTAGTTCAGAGGTGTACATAACGTGCGATTGCGTTGCTAGTAATCAGTTACTTTTCGGCTAAAGGGATCACCTTCCACAAGAAATGCAAAACCAATAGGTTTTCACAGGCTTCACTGCTGTCTTATCTGCTCAATATTCCACAGGCTTTAGTGGAGTTCACTAACAGCATTCTGCATGTGTACTTCAACCGCTGCTATTCAGCCTCAATGATTCAACCAACTATGCGTAAACCGCCGTGGCTAAAATTGCGGCGAGAGATGACTCCAAGGTATTTGTAATGGGCCCCCTTTTCCAGGGTACATCATCAGCATATTCTAGGGATGTGGTTGGTGTCTGTTCATACTAGTCCCATTTCTTTCCTGAAGGTTGCCTTCTTTAATTATATGAAATGAAATTTATAGCTCTGGCTTTCTGTGGTCGAAAAGTTGTCAATATGAAAAAAAAAAAAAAAATTGCCCAGGAATTAGGCAATATTACGTAGCTGATGTTACGTCTGCTGAGCTGATGATGTCACACTGATTGACATCCAATTAGAACGCGGAGACTCTGCAGCAAGGGTGGGGATATGCTGTTTGATGAGAGGGGGAATATCTGCAGAGGCTTGCAACAAGCAACTCTGAGCTGTTTATTTTGGAGCTCAGGTCAAGGAGTTTATTTCGAATAATTTATTTTTCAACGAGGTTTGTTTAGCCGGGGTTACGAGGTGCAGATCCAGAAGCGTGGGGTTGTTATGCACATTGAAATTCTACACTGCGTGCAGGAGAAAATGCTGCCAGAAAAAAACAAAATAAAATAAAAGGACAGTTTGTACATAAAGGTGTGAACGTTGATAAGTGTATACCCACTCGTATATCGTCGCCGACTATAGTCACGGACGTAGTAAAGAACGGCAAGGAAGCAGGCATCTCGTCGTGTCGTTTTTCCGTTCCCAGATCTGAGGCTTTATCATGGATGATGGCCACATCAAAGTCGAATACGCAATATGAGACCTTCTTTTGATCCGGGCCCTGCAATCATTACTGAAGACAGCGCGGCACCGGCGGTGCCTGAAATCGATTGAATTTTCCAGGTGGCTAACGAGGTGATCTGGATGGTTTGTGATTTCAATATTGAAGTTGAGCCAATCTTGTCGGCCTCGGACACCTACAGTTTCCGGATTCTCCAAACGGGGTCAAGAGTAGTGGCAGACAAAAGGTGCCTTGGAGCCGCCTGCCACGGAGGACGCCAACACGAAGGTGGTTCACCTGGAGCCGATCGATGCCTTCCGACCGGGCCAAGGTCTCAGGCCAACATTTGGCTGTCAGCCACTTTATCCCACAGAGATTGCTCGTCTGCACTGGAACAAGTTATATCATTATCTCCGTATAACATTCTTCGTTGTACGGTGTAAGATAAAAGTTAGTTGAACATATCAGTGGCTCAACTTTCCAGCAAAGAGTGGTCTCAAGGACTGGTGGAACTGTACTAAACGACAGTGGAGCAGCAGTTCTCTCTGTATCTCTGGCAAAATGATGTAATGATATTTTGTAGGACCGAAAGAAATTATCAACGTAATGCTGTAGCTTGTGTAATACTATGTACTTAGCTTAGCTGTGTAACTCATAGTGAAAAGACAAAAATTCACGAAATTCACGCTCACTCCTTATCGTATAGTCTGGAAATGTATGTTTGTCAATAGGTGGGTGAACGGAGATATACCCATATCGTCGGGAACCTGTCCGATACCTCATATTTGCTTTCCTTCGCGTGGGTACCTTTCCTGTCTGTTCTAGGCGCCCGTCTTTTTAGTGCCTAGGCATCCGCGGCCTACTATAGTGATCCATGCATTCCTATGAAAGCACAATACGTAATGCGGGTGTAGCATGCGGGCTGAAGACGCCATGCTTTGCGACGAATTCAATACAGTTTCTGTTTCAAACCTATGCTGGTCACCTTTGCACCCGACCCATAAATTGCACAGTTTTCAAAAGTAGAGGTCGCCTCCGCAAGAAAGCATGGGTCGTGCAGGATTCTATACAGAGTGATCAGTTTGCTATTATTTGATCATTGCATCACTGATGAAAACTTTGCTCACAGCTGACGGGAACATCGGAAACTGATAAAATCGCATAGGCGCAGGTGAGCTGGTGGACGAACTCCATAGCGTAAAGACCTGAACCTGGACGACGAAAAGCGGACGAATAACGCTGCGTTATTCGTCCGCTTTTCGTCGCCCAAGCTTAGGCTTTCTACGCTATGGGGAACATCAAAGGACCCGCCCAGTTGCGACGAAAAGGAAGATAAGCTTTCCTTATACACGCCGATGATATTGTTAGTATAGGGCAGAACATAATTGAGACCGTTAAAGTCGCTCTTTTCAGCGACAAGTAGTCACAGCAGAAAGCAGTGACATTGCAAGCGCAACGAGGCAATAAGTTGCTGTCCTCTGCTGGAGCAACGACTTCTGAATTGATGTTGAAGTGATCCTGCAGCTGGAAAGGTTCTCCAAACTCCCTCAGCATTGTGAGAAAGAGCAGCTTGGAGCAAGGACGGCTCAAGGGTTTCCGCGCTGTTCGCGTCCGTGAAAAACAATTGGAAAAGGCACGCAAGGTCCCTCTTGGGCCTCTCCGAAAGATCGATCTGGTCGACGACAGATACGGCCTCTGTCATAGTTCTCGGGAAGTAATGGCGGCACTTGTAACGACATTGCGAGGAAAATAATCAACTTCCCGTATAGGTTGTTCTATAGAACCTTCAAGCGGAATTGGCCCAAGTTAAGAGCGGGCCGTGTTTAGTAAGTGCTACCGGAGCACGTACCACAGGCTCTGGGTGCTACCAGGCAAATGATCCCTAACCTCCATATCAACCGCACGCCTCCCCCTGTTAACGATACACCACCACCACCACCACCATCCATATCAAGCCAGAAAGCGGGCGTTTAAGGCTGCGGTCTCACTGCTCTCTCAAGGACGCCGTCTTCGTTCCAAGATTGTAGCGCTTGTATTTGTAGCATCCTTAAGATTGAGGTACCTATGAAAAGGCAATTCCTTCTACTATCTACCTATAATTACAGAATTTTTACAAGGCGCAACGCCACGCCAGTGTAAAGCACCAAATAGGGTTTCTAGGAATAGTCAGTTTCTAGGAGCACCCATATTCGAACAACATGCCCTATTTGGGCGCTTTATACTAGCCTGACATTGTGCTTTGTGAAAATTCCGTAATAATAGGTATTTAGTCGAAGGAATGACCTTTTCATAGATACCTCGAACTTAAAGATGCTACAAATAGAAGCGCTACAATCTCAGTACAAAAACGGCCGTTTTCGGAGAGAGCAGTGAGACCGGAGCCTTAAGCACCCGGGCACCTTTAGCAGTAAGTTTGAAAGAACGGAGACAAGAGATTAAAGGCGGTGTAAAACGGTTCTAGTGGAGAGCCATGAATTGTGTGCCTTTGATAGTGTGAAGCATCGGGATTTTAACGCCACAACTTTCGTTCTGACCAGTTCCGTAGTTATGTGGAAAAATCAGTTGAGTCCTGTCCATTAAAATAAGGTGATTTCTTGTAATATCAGCACATATTTCCTGCACGTAAACCAAGCCATGGAATGATACGCTTCTCAGAACCTACATATTATCCAACTGTAACCACAACCTTCCTCCGCAGGTGTGTCTGCATGAAGAGCGGTTGGTTATTGTAAGACATTAGATATGATGCTCTCGATCACGTACTACGTTTTGTTGAGCCAAGCAGACTGGGAAGTCAAACGTTTGTCCTTGGTCTAGCGGGACAGCAAAAACGAACAAACAAACAAACAAAAATGCTTATCTGTTTATGCACTCGCTGATTTGAGGCGGGACTTATATTTTGATCCGGATGCTTATCGCGCGGCGCGCATTTTCCGCAAAGCCCTGCCTGTCTGTCCTTGCCGCCGCCGTTCTTTTCAGGGAGATTTCGCCCACGAGCCTTGAACGCTCTGACGATGTCCCCTTGGCTGATTGCGAAGTAGGAAGTGCGTTCCGAGAGTAGCGATAGCCTTGGAGTCACGCACCCATGCTTCGCCTCATCTCATATAGACGAAATTTGCTGTCATGCGTTCCATCAGTTAACTAATTTTACGATATTGTATGAACCAGATACCAATACTGACCTCAGAGCCGATTCCCACAGTGCGGTATCATTTGAGTGTCTTGTGCCACACGATTCAATCAGTACAGTGTGCTTCTAATTATCCCGAGACACATCTAGGTAGAACAAGGTACCTAATGCTCAGGCTTGGTTCTTTGGACTTTATGGAATGGGACTTGAAAAATTGTCTTGGAACAAACATTAAATGGGCCTCATAACGACGTCTTAAGTGACCGTGAGTATGTATTGAACTGTTGAGCTCCTGGTTTATCAAACTCGAAGCTCTCAGAGAAGATCCGTTGCGCAAGCATATCATAATTGAGTTGCCTTTTAAACAGAGTCTACTCAATTCACTCAACGTTTTCGATTTACGAAGTATTTGATAATTAATAACTGGTTGCCTTACGCCGGGATACAACTGTGATCATGAACGGCGCCACAGTCGTCGGTCAGTGGATTAATTTGGCCCACCTGAAGGTTCTTTAACGGGCACCGAAATCTCAACATACTGTATTTTACATCCCTCGCGGAAAATGGCATGTCTGAACAATTCGTACCCTCGCACCGAATTTCCGGCGTCCTCGGCCGGCATCGAAGCCGCAACCTTGCGGTCGGAAAGCGAACACGATCACGAAGTCACTTATTCTAAGGCTAGTTGAGGCTTTCTCCGTGTTTCGTCCCCACTTGTGTGGTCCATCCTTAAAACACTAATTTCCATCGTTTTCGATTTACTTTTGCTTTCTTACGTTGCTTTATCGAAAAATTCAGCAGAGTGACCTGACCTAGCGCTCAACTCTTTTCCGTCAAGCCTCTGCCCGTTAAACGAACTCGGTATGACTAACATTGCAGAAGCTACTGACAAAGTGCGGCGCGACTGACGTGGTATCGTTCGTTATGCACTCCAAAAACAGAACTTCACCGCATAATACGGCGATGACCAATCGCTATTCCGAATGATACCTTTTACTGACCCTATTTGCCGGAAACGCCTTTTTTGTCACGCCGGTACGCCTTTTTTGTGACACTTATGCGCTGCATAAGTGTCACAAAAAAGGCGTACGCCCACCGTTTCCGGTAAATAGGGTCAGTAAAAGGTATCATTCGGAATAGCGATTGGTCATCGCCGTATTATGCGGTGAAGTTCTGTTTTTAGAGTGTGGCAGACCTCAAAATTCAGCACTGTGCCCCAGGAAGGCAAAATTGCGGACTCCTGATTGCCTCATTGACACTCTGAGGTACGAACGTGTTCAATCTCCGCTTGCTGAATGGAGACGTCCAAAGACAAGTGGTTCAAAGCTTACATGGTTGGTAAACATCATTCTATTTCTTCCCCTCACAGTACTGTTCAGTGCCCTCGTAGGCTAAACCGTTTATTGCAAATTCCGCACCTTAGTTACAGTGCTGTTCTTGTTCGAATTAATTTAGCTTTTGTACTTGCGCTATGTCCCTTCTGCGGTCTACTAAACGCGTATCTGAAGTGCACTCTGCGAATGACTATACTATAGGCCGAGCTGATTATGACGCGATGGCGGACCTCCGAGGCAACCAATGGCCGAAAAGTGCGTCAGTAAAGTAGTTTTTGTTGGTCCGCAGTCGTGCAACTGAGAGCGTGCTTTACGAGTATGCGCATACCACATTAGAATGGAAGCAAAAATAGTGTCGGAGATTGAAGATAGTGCGAAAAAGCCCATTTGAATAGTCTACTGATTTTTCTCTTCTTACTACCAAACCGGATGGTCTACTAAATTAGACCTTGGATCACTGAAAGTAGCCACCATCATGCTTCTTTCAATTAAACACGTTGCTTCACATTAGCGAAAGAGAGGAGCTTATTGAGTGGTGACTTTGGGGTCTGACGAAGGTCAGCCTCCTTCGATTACGGGGCAAGTTGCTAAAAAATAAAACAAATAAAATAAAATAATATAGTATCTTAGTAGGTAGCTCTTCCAAACGTCCTTGAGGGTCAATGTCTCTTAAGAAGGACAGTACAGCCTTCTGCAGGCACTCTCCGTTGATGGAGGTTACCGCAAGGTAAACAACGTTTTCATAACGCAGTCCTGACATGTCGCGACCCTGCACTGTATCAGGGGATTCCCTCTTTTGGACCAAGTGAGCGTTTTGACATTATGGGTATTCGAACCTCCTAAGCAACTTTCTCCCGCCCGGCTCGATCCAAATGCCCATAACGAAAAAACAGAAAAAAGAAATTAAATGTCCAGTAAGAACAAAAGAAAAAAAAAAAAGAAGCTCAGGAGTCACGATGTCGAGCGCGTTATTTGCTAATGAAAGTAATGACAACACACACACACAAAATAAATAAATGAACGAAACGCGTTAGTTCAATAGCGACGTCTGCTTCGTCGTTCTTAACCACAAAAAAAGTGCCCAGTGCGGCTGAGAGTATCGCGAAAGGGTTCCTGAACGGTTATCAGTGACGTGGGCAGCTGCCACTCGTGGTACTCAAAATGAAGATGCATCCGAAAAATCCGGAGCCTGCTCTTGCGAGACTTGTGTATCAAGGCGCACAAACCGAAGAAGTGGTTGCCATATAGATTAACCGGATGCCTGTTACCTTGACTGGACGTCTAGAAATCTCGCCTGGCCACAGAACATAAACAGTGACACAGGTTACCAAGCTCTGTAGCTCTCAGGATCTGTTACCAAGACTGTTCTTGTTGACTTATCATGAGCATGCTACATTACAATACTGCCGGTGCCAGCACCAACACTACAGTTCAACCCATATTTCCTCCCTTGACCGCACGCGCCCTTGACCGTTAACCAGGCTTCCCCTATCCACGCAGACATTAGTCACGGTTTAGTCTAATAAGGCCTCGGAAAATAAAACGCCATTTCTAGTAGCATTGAATGGTCAACGCAGAAGGAGGCGATAGAAAAACCGAAGCACGACTGGACAGCCTTCGTGAAAATTCAATCTGTAAACACAATGCACACAGATCAAGGCAGGTGTAGACGTGGGAAAATCGCCCCCGTCAAACGTCCCTCACATACATCCCGACGCTTGCATTTCCCCAACTTTCTCGGCCACGAGGAAGTTATTCACCTTCTGAAGTGCTGTCCTAGCGTACCCTATGTGCCTCACCTTCCACGAGATGCGACATCGCGTATACCGAAGGGATAGGATGACGACAAGATTGCGTGAAGCAGCGCCGGAAAGCAGGTCAAGAGCGATGGAAGGAGGCCGCTTCCGCGCATCAAGGTCCGCCGGAAGTGCCGCCGGCCAGACTCTTGGCGCGACAGCTTCTATTTCATTGGCATTCAGTGGACACTCGCTGTCAGTAATTGGTGCTGTAAAATAGTGCTTACCTGCACGGTGGTTAGAGGGATTCCGACCTGAGCAGATAAATGCAGCATAAGACCGAAGCTCCTTGGCGGCACAGTGAACGACCTAGAGCGCTTATCGTCAGCAATGTCCATCCTAAAATCGGGGAAGAAAAATTGGTAGCATGCTATTAACTGTGAAGCTTTTCAATACATCGCCACGGTACACTCAGTTGACTCGTGGGTCATCTTCACCCACTCAAGAAAGGACTCATATGCTTCGGACACGAAACAAATGTACCCATCCTATATATAGTTCAAGATAAAGTGTACACTACAGCATAGTCAAAAGTAATGAAATTCTAATACAGTGGGTAACGACGGCATCCATGGCAACGAAGTGACAGACCGGCTTGCACTGAGAGTATACCAGTGTTGCCCAAGAAAAAGGTGTATTTCACGGCTTCCGATGCAAAGCGATAACTGAGTATAATTCGAAGGGAACCGGACATTAGGACGTTTCGGTGTAGGACATCTCAGTGTGGACATTTCGGGGCAAGGACCATTCGGTGTACGGACGTTTAGATGCGTTATAGAACTAGTGATGCATCTAATCATATCACCCACATAGGCGTACCTGCCTATCATTGCTGCTTCGTGACAGAAGTTAGGTTAGCGGAATTTGGGACATATTGTTCACGTTGAGTATGACCCCACGTTCAATAATGTTGGTCGTGACAGAGGTTGAGTCAGTGGCATGAAGGGTATATATTGCTCACGTCGAGGATGGGCCCACGTTCGATTATGCCAAGCGTGGCAAAGGTTAGGTTAGTGTCGTTATGACATATTGCTCACGTCGAGGACGTCGCATAACGCAGTCATTCCTCATGAATGTCATCCACAGAGCGACATTTATATTACATCGAAATGTCTGTGCACCGACAGGTGCGTGCACATTGCTCACGTCGAGGATTGTCGTGTAACGTAGTCGTTCTGCATGAATGCTATCCACAGAGCGACATTCACATTACACCGAAAGATCGGCGTACCGAAAGGTCCGTGCACCGAAATGTCGACACCGTAATGTCCTAGACCCGACCCAGAGAGAGAGAGAGAAGACATGTACAACAATACGCAAGCACACTGTCACTACCATGATGTGCTTCAAACGTTTATTGACGCGCAAAAAGAACCCCCTTTGTTTTGTCTCAAACATTTATTACAGAGATTTTTTTCATCGGAAGAAAAAAGATTTCCAAGATAGCCTACACCTTGCCAGCATATCCCGTACGTCAGGCAGCTATGTCAGCGCAATTCCTCGGCCGTATGTAGTATTAAACTAAAATTCTTCGAACCACCTGTAGAAAAAGAACAGATACAATAGATTTAATGCTTGCTCTCAAAATGACTTAGCCGATGGGCGCGGCGCGAAATGATGGTGGTGAGAAGCATGGTGTCATTAGCCTCTTCGCAAGAAAAGAGCCCTGAATCCCAGACGTCATCAAACGGGTTCACACTGTGTAGAAACAGTGGCTGATGGGGAAGTGGCCTGGGTATTCTGACTTGTAACTTATGAGAAGTTACGCCGTGCATTCCCTCTTGGATACCGGGTTTTGGAAACGAGGGTTTTAACGGCGCATGGAGTACGTAGATGCAATCCCTCTTCATCAGTTTCCTCCAGGACGTCCGAGTGGTCTATTGTGGCGGATCTAAGCGACGAAGACCTCGTCCCCGAATCTGTCCCACTGTTCAACTCCCTCGGCCAGGCGTACAGCCTCAAAAATGAGTGGTAGCGTTCTCGCAGTGAACCAGCAAGATCGCTAAGAATTTCCAACGTGCTGTTTGGTGGCCCAATGGATGAAGGAGAAGAGTTTCGTTCGGTGACTGCTGCGATACAGGAAATCGTTGCAGTGACTTTCTCACGGATAGAGTGTCGAGGCCGTTGAAGACCAGTTCAATCCATCGCATGATGCAACTTGTCAGTCTCTTTCGATTCGCTGTTCCCAGGACACGAAAAGTGGAAATCCGGCTCGACGGATCAAAAATATGACATATAGGAAAGGGTGCAGTCACAGTGACCACTAGGTATTCGTTCCAGGCAGCCTCACGGAAGAAAATATGCAACTAAAGGATCGGAGACCCTGCGCTCAGCTCTTGAGAACGGTTGAATCCTGAAAACGTGACGTGCCGATGACTGGCCGGAATTACTGATTTACTTACTTATGCTGGTCTGTCTTCCTAACACCACTTAACCTGAGCTAGCTGTCACTATCTTACAACCCACCAGCACTGACCTTGCGCTACACTCTTTTCAGGCAGGTGTATTTGTGACCAACTGAAATTTAGAAAGCAGTGACTATGTATGTCAAGACCGTTCTATG
>JARGYV010085974.1:12448-33744 GCA_029532675.1 Ornithodoros moubata
TGTGTTTGTCCTATAACGAAGACCATGCTACTGTTGAAACGTCGACCCCTTTCTCGAGCCTGTCCCTCCCTAATATGTTCTCTTCGCATCCACCACAAAATAAATTATTGTGACTACTTTTCCTAAATCTTTTTTCGTTCCCTTCTGTACAACTCCGTGACCGCCCGATTTTCCAGTTCCTAAAAGACAGGGAAGAGAGGGACAGACAATAGAATTCGTGACATTTTATGCACCTCTATTTTCACGTTTAGGCTACGCCTACCAATCACTCGCAATGGATTATTAAACTAGTAACGAAACAGGAAACTTTGTGCCTGTTGCTAATAATTCTGACAGCGACATACACTTGCAGTAAAAAAACTGTTGATACTGGAGCGTGTCAGCTTTTATTGATTTTTTTTTTTCAGCCTGCAATTCCTACTAAAGGATTAGAGAGTCAAGAGAGAGACAGAGAAAACACTGATAAGTCCAGTGTGGCCTACGTGGTGTAAAAACGTGCTTGAAGCAGAAGTATTCATGTCTTTAGCAGCACAATGTACAAGAAGTGGGGTGCACTAGGGGTGGCCATCAGGTGTCTCATCTGTTTGTTGCTATTTTATGACGTGCCGTGAACTGCAAAACCAACCTTGATCTATCCCGTCCACCCCTATTGCACCCGAGTTTCAGTACATTGTGCTGCTTGGAATATGTTCAAATATATCCCAAGTTGGTGACCAAGTTGGTCCTCGGTGAAATCTCTTTCCGACATCACATGTCAGAAAGAGATTTCGCCAAGCACCTGGAGATGTGAAAATCCCCTCTTGAGTCCGGACGACTGTTACAGATGACTTTTGTGTGTGTGTGTGTGTCTGTGTTTTCATTACTCACCCTCTATTGTGCAGTGGTAGCTTCAATTTAAACTGTACGCCCAACTGTGCCACAAATCGAGAAAAAAAACGCACCTATATTCAAGCGTTTTCTTTCAGTTCTTAACGAACAGGAGTGAGGTATATAAATTATCGCGGGCTATAGGGAGGACCTGCAATAAGGACGTGGTAACAAGACAATATGGCAACAGCCGTAGGTCAGTTGGTATTCACTGTAAAAGCAAAAAAGAGCCGAGAAGAACACTAAATGGGTTGTTGCGTTTAAGAATATGTCGTGTGCGTGTCTCTGCTTTCCGTGCCTCGGGATCCTTGGAGCATTCAGAGGACAGTGGCTTCCGCGAGTTGGGTTCTACGAGTTACGGCCCATGTAGATAGTTTGTCGTCCCTTGTGACGTGCAGCCAAATGCCGTGGCAAATGTTTCCTGTCATTTTTCTGAACTGTGGCGTTTTCGGCGAGACTATACGGATGGGCTTGGGAGAGGCACAAGTTAGGCCCTGTATGCGCTCATATCCACTATTCAAAGATGGCGCCGAGAGATCTCCTGACCTCCGCGCTGCCGCAGTTAGCGCAGTGACTGGGAGCCCATGTGTCACCGCTCGCAAGAACGTAGTGCGTCGATGCGTATGCGATTCATATGGCAACCTTGTGTTTTAGGCAAGGGGTGGAACCCATGGAGGTCGGGAGGCCCAGTCGATGACAAGGGCGCCATTGGTGTGAGTGGCGGCCCCACGAGGCCCGGCCAAGGCCGCTGGAGCGCTAATCTTGGCAGCCCCCAAAACGCCCATCATCGATCGGGCTTTCCTCGCACGGGAAAAGGAACAATTTTCAAGGGCGGCATCGATCGTCGCACTCGAGTTGTTCACCCGGCCTCCCGCCAGTGCACCCGTCGGCGGGAGTCGCACAAACCTTACGCCAAATTCGACGCCCGTTTAGAGATACTGTCTTAGGCGACTATCGACAGACAGAGATGCACAAGCACCATCGAGGTATTTGGAAGACATCAAATTGTAACTGGGATACATCCAGAATGGGGCCTTCTTTGTGCCAGGGGGCATCATCAGACAATCGTAATGAGGAGAATCGCAAAGTTCATCTTTATAACGGGCAGGTAAACAGCTATATGAAGAAAAGTAAACCGCGCAGGCCTGCTGTATAGTGACGAATCATGATGGACAAGGAAATCCTGAGACAGAGGCAGCATGCCCAGAGAAGATATATACAAAGGTGGACATTTGATACTTGAGTTTTTCTCGAAAAGCTGTCCTTCAAAATGTAACTAACGAATTTTCGTTAGTTACTGAACAAGTAAGCGCGTAGCTGATAGACTGGGTGGCTTTGCATTCTGAAGAGAAAATGAAGAATGCAAAGAGAGAGTTGTTGATGATCATCACGCGACGCCCCTGACAATGAAAATACATCTGACATGTAAGACTCAAAACCATCAGAAATCTCACAAATAAAAGAGGAAAACAAACCCTGGCATGAACAAAGTTGCTGCACTGAGGTATGGTGGCTAAGCCGTTTTATCCCGAGATCCAGCTGAAAGATGTCTCGGGATTGGAAAATCGGGCCGGGACTCACCACAGAGCGGTGGTACACGTTGACCGCAGTGTTTTTGACGTCGCCCTATCGCAAATTCTGATCAAGTGAGATATGACTGACTTCGCCGAAAGAAACACTTGGAAAAAATATGCCTCGAGTGATTCAATGATCGCGTGCTTCATTCACCTGATATGCGTACCCCTCATACGCATATCAGGCTAGAAGAGGCAAGGAAGAAAGCATTGTGTCTACCCCTTATCTGTTACTCTGCAGCGATCCCAGCAGCCTGCAAGTACGAAATTCACGGAAAATTCGTGGAATGTGGCGTGCAGTCGTAGCAAATAAAAGAGAAATATGAGCATATACTGTAGACTAGGTTTCTATAGGTAATCGTCTGGCTATCAGTGCCGGGGTTTGCCAAGCTATCAGTAGTTTATAGGGACGTTGCATTGTCTATTGCGCGAAGCCAGAACTGTTGATGTGTTCGCAATTTCCATCCTAACTTACTTTGCAAAAACAAGGCGCAGACAAGGCGTATCAGCAACAAACAAGGTCAAGCAGAGCTGTTTGTGTGGAGATTTTTGCAGCCGACTGCATGTTAGTGAAAATGATGAGATTAACAAGAGGGGAGCCACGTACGTGGCTTGCTCGGACAAGCGCCATTTGTATACCATAAAAATTCATCGCTCCACAGTGGTGGCAGCTTTTTTTCGGGAAGTTCCGCCGGTGATTAGTCCCCGGGGTTTTATGTTACAATGCCATTTTCAAAACACCGCAAAGCAATCGAAAAGCTTCGCGCACCTGACAGCAAGTGGAATGGGCTGAGGAAGTGCTTTTGTTCTGGAAATCCTGTTATGAGATATGCACCGAGACAAGGCAGACTTTAGACAGCGAAGGACGGCCGAGGCAGCGTGCAACGCAGCTGGCTAGGAAACGTACGAGAAATAAATTGTACACGCAGACGAAAAAAGATGGATCTATTTCGAAAATAATACTATTTGTTAGCTTACCAGTTATTAACTAATGGCACTGTATTCATAGGACTAACCACATGACAAGTGACTAATTCAACAGACACTCTGCCGAGAAGCGAGCATGCCAAATTTTCTAATCAGCGACAGACGTTAACCTTGGTACATCCGCGTACGCTCCTCAAAAAGACAGCAGTCAATTTTTGGCATACGCTTTCTCAGATAAAGGCTCTCAATGAAAAACTCACAGAAAGTAAAGGTTTTCGGTCTGGCTCGTGTTCTGGACGTCTGCCACTACTGCTCAGTCGGATGAAAGCCAGGCATTTTTCAGCTTCCAGTGGAGCCTAGAGTCCACACATTCTTTATGATGCGCAGGAGGTAACACGAGAAGTTCTGCGCGCCTCTCTGGTAATCGGACACATTCCTCGACCATGTACTGCACTTACGTGCAGAGCACAGTTACAGAAGGAGAGCTCACGCTGAATGACAGGGAGGACGAAGGCTCTGTGGCCTTGAAACACCGAGGTTCACTGCTCTTCGCAGCCGCCATGTGAAGGTCGCTACTTTCAAGGGCACTATACCTTCTGCTGGCTTTTGTGTGTCTCCCCTCTGACACGGAAAGGCTGACCTGTTCACTGCTCTCGCCAGCGGAGAAGCGGCCTCTTTTGTGCGGCCACGAAAAGTTGGTTACTTGCAGTTTTCACACCGCGAGGGGAAAGTGAAACTTCCCACAGCGTCTTTTCTGTACGCTGTCTCTACGACGCTCGCTGCAGTGACGGAGCTCAATGGGTTGCAGCTACGGGTGACGCATCTGTGGACGACGAAAATATCAACGCAGTTTCAAATACACAGCGCACTGATACGTGAAGACTTCAGGGAAGCAGTGACGAGGAACACAGTGACCCATATTTCGCGTTACGGATAAGATACTCATAAGCTTTTAGCCTACGCAGGTTCATCAGTACCGAGTATTCTATTAAAGTCCATCGTGCAAAAGTGTCTTCCATGAATTTCGGTTTACACGATATGCGTCAGGTACTCAACTATGCAAAATGCATGTGCTGGAGCCTCATTATGATACTGGGGTTTCCCCAGTCGACCAAAGGCATGGGATGAAGGATTTTCCTCGGAAGTCGGCCCCGGACGCGCGATAAAGTAACGTGCCGCTAACGCCCAAGTAACGTGCCGCTGCATCGACGGACAGACCTTTAGGTAGAAAACCTTTAAATAAGGCACGCTTGGCTCTTGGTCAGAACGCCGCAAAATGCTCTACCCCCTGTCACAAGTCGGCCTCGGACTCAAGGTTAGGTATACTGACAAACTAGACATACGAGATACATACATGAGACTAGACAATGGGCGGCACAGCAGTGCAAAGGTGCTTTTTCTTTTTTTTTTAACTCGCACGATGCAAATAATACCCCAACACGACCGCCTGTCGGGATAACGACGTGACACTCGCCGAGCTTTCGTCACATTACAGGTTGACCTTTTGCCGCCGCCAGTTGCAGAGAAAGGCTACTTCGTTTAGTTCAAAGTCTAGCAGCGTTGTTGATTCAATACAGGAGGGCTGTCGCAATCGAATGCTCAATCTGCGCGCACAATACTGCAAAATCCCTTATATTTGTGGTTTTAACCCACGAAATTAACACAAAATATGAGAGAAAAAATAAAATGCAGAGAACAATGGCTTAGCAAAAGACGTCTGTCGTAGTCATTCAGGTGTTAGGGCAGACGCTGTGAAAGGAAAGCCTGGCTGGCATTAACAGTCTCGTCTGCGAGATCCCATTGGGAGTCCAACTGCGGCGTAGGTTGCATCAGGTGTGTTCCGCAGTCGTCATTTTCAGATATCCTTGCTGGATTACGTTTAGGCTAAATGTCAACGCGCAGTAATGCTCAGCGCTCCATAAAGCTAGCGACTTAATGAACTTCAAGGACGACGTCCTCGCCGAGCGAGCCTGGTCTGCACTGACGGCAGAAGACATTCAAGTGGCCGATCGCGACCAACCTTTTCCTTTCAGGATCGTATTTTCTGGTTACCGAACGCGTACTACTCAATTCTTGAGTATTATTAATGTCTTGTAGCCTCAAGCGTATCGCGACTGGCACTCCACAACAAACAAATCGGGAAGCCAGCAAGTGGCAGCGCAGTCATTGGATCAGGAGTTATATTGTACTTAGCCTGCCTCTATGTAGTTGGAGTGCCGTACACTTTATCTATCACGTAGTAAATTTTGCAAATGAATTCACTCAATAACATCCCAAGAAGCAAAAGGATATTGCGCAGCCATCTGTCCAGTCAGGCATGATCGAGAGCAGGAAAAGACTACTGCTACTGAACAGCAAGTTGCCAGATTACCAAAATAACAATGAAGAGTTCTCCATAGCCCTAAAGACTACTTCTTAACAATGAAAAAGCTTGGGTTGGAAATGTTTTTGGGTAAACACAACATTCTGGTGCTTACAGCTGAAGTACCTGAGCCCTCAAGGAAGCTTGAGCACACAACAAAAGCAGATTGCTGGGTACTGAAGCCTCCCCAAAGACTGAGTAAACACTACAGCAGAATTGATGTACAAAGACAGAGCAGGACCTGTGAATTTTGTTTTTTATTCATTTGAAGAAATGTGGATAAACCTTTGTACAGAGGCAATGGAACGAGAAATACAATGCTAGACAAAAGCACATGACACACTGCACACACACACACGCACAATGGCATAACTTACAACACCTGCTAAAAGTGGGTTGGCTGTCCATAAATAAACGCACACTGATACAGATGACACAGAAATGATTGCACGTAATACTGGCTCCTGCAGCTTTTTCGATGGTTCCACCTTAATTTATATTAAGTGTGCCACTGTGGGCAGATGATTCTCTGTACAGTATACAATAGAGCATATAACTTAAGATGGCCAGCGTCCATTCGCTCAGATATGTACACAAAGGGGAAGAGTCTGACTTCACGTCTCAGTCTTGAGCGGGAACGGGCTGCCAGGCTTCTTGGACAGGTTCAGGGGTTGAGGGCCCTCTGTCACGACTAGGGTTTGGCTGCTCGGGCTGTAGGGGCAGCGGGGAGGGGGTGTAGGTGTAGTCGGTGTTGCCACAGGATGCGGTGGCAGCGGTGTTTCAGGAAACGGCCAGCCAGGGTAGAACGCTCCTTGTGGCAGAGCAGGGTACTTGGGAGGGCCCAGGGGACACTCGTTACGCATGATGATGTTGTGGATGAGGTCGGTGCGCTTGAGCTGCTGCTCGTTCATGAAACGAGGTGCTTGCTGGAGCCGCCCCACTAATGTACTGTGGCTGGACGCAAGGTCAGCAGAGCTCGAGGCGGACTCCTTGCGAGCAGCTCGGAGCTTCTTGTGGTGCCGATATGCCTCCTCCATGAGCTGGTTGGGGCTGACGAGTGGCGGCGCCTGCAGAGCGCGCTTTAGCACGGGCATGTCCTCCTCGGCCCGCTCACTCTCGTCGGCCACTTCCTTCACTTTCTCGTCCAGCGAGCGCGGGCTAGAGCACACAGAAGCAGTCGGTGTGCAGCAGCTGGGTTCCTTCCCACTCTCAATACCAGAGTCCGTGGGAGAGTCGACGCGGCGCACCTTTCCGTACGACTTGCTACCAGCCGGGCTGTCGGGGGAATAATCTGTGCTACTGGAGAACGAGCCAGAGCGAACCGGGCTTTTGGCGCCATCTAAGGAGTTGGTCGAAGAAGCAACAGAATGAGGACTTGCAGGTCCCCAATCCTTTATGCTCCAGGGTTCACAATTCGGCATCGTCGCAGCATTCAAGTAGGGTGGGGTGGCGGCTGGCTCCATCTTGTAAGCCAGGAGTTTCTCAGAGTGCAACGTATTTAGTGTCCGTAAATCGGGCACCTTCTTCATCAATTCTGCACAGAGCTGGGGCTGGTCAGGATGGCCAGCAGCTATTGCTTTTTGGAGAACGTCTGTCAACCGACGTTGCATCTTCTGTACAAGATCAGTATTGCGGAGGCCGGGCCGATCTGTAAACCACAAAGACAGAGGTCATACGACAGCGAGTACCATACATATACAAAAAGATAGCATAAACAGAGAAAATAAATATTTCTTCTTGAAATAGCAACTGACCTGCTGCAATGACAACAATGGCACAGAAGAGACCAAGCTCTGCATCAGTGAGACCCAAGGAGTTGAGGCGTTCAGCAAAATCAAACATCGAGTCCAGCAGGAAGCGAGCATTACTGGCCGAATGAAGAGATTCCCGCAGTAGGACTTGGCCGTTGAGGCAGACCATGGAGCTGGAGCGACTGTCGAACATGCAGGCTAATCGCACCAGGAGCACCTCAAACACACCAGCCTTCAAGAGAGTCACTTGATCGTCCTGAGCCAAGAGGCTAAAGCCAGGGATGCGCTTCGCAAACTCCACTACTCCACGAATGGCTGGGGAGAATCGCTCAGAAAAGTCTTCCATGAGCCTCGGACCACTGCCTTCGGCTTGTGGCTGATGCAGGGTTGTTGGATTTAGGGGACATGCCTGCACAAACAGTACAAATGTGTCACTATTTTTGCTCTTTTTTTAAATCATTAAAAGAACGAGTACCGCAAGTGACGCCCATAGATACAAGCACTTCCCATAGCACAGATAAGTATGGGTAGCACCTGCGGTTAAATGCGAGTCAATTGGAAATCGTATATAGTATAACAGCTCAACTTCTGCAGTTGAGATGCCAGACTTTGCTTAGTACAACCCCCAAACAGTCCAGAAATACTTACAAGCTGTGGTGGACATTGGGCATAGATGGGGTGAGCACGGGCCCGTTCAAGAAGTGGTGTCACTTTGTCGCTGGTGAAGTCACAGGTCTCTTCATGCGCCCGTACCACAGTGTCAAAGAGGCGCATTTCGTCCTCAAGCTCCACCGATAATGCCTTCTCCTGAGAGCTTGCGTTCACCTTCTGCATCGCAGCCAGGATTTTGGCCTTCTCACGCTTAGGCACACGACCGAACCTCACGGCTGCGGGAAAGAGAAATAACGAACATCAAATCTCTGCGCCGACCTTGCAAGTCAAAGCTACTGGACAGCAGCCAACGGTTTTTACAAGTACGTGTTACACCGCAAAGGTAGTAACAGATGTCTGTCAATGGTACGCGACACGAGCGAGCGCGACAGAGAGCGGCGTGATGCTACCGGTGAGGAACAGCCGAGCGGTCAGCGAGCCGCCGCGAGGAACAGGTGTGAGCAGACCGAAGTGAAACCAAACGAGCGAGCAGGTGGGATGGCCGGAAAGGCTTACGTTTTCCATCCACGTAATACAGAAAGCCGGCGCTGCCAAGCCTGGGGTCCGGAGCCATCATCATGGTCGCGTCGGAGTCGGAGTCCGGGCTGCAGACTGCCTACTGCGTATCGGTGCTGCCCATCGATGTTGTCGCCACAAGGAAGAGCGCCAAGCGCCGGTGAAATAACGTCACTCCTTTTCCGCTTTCCCCCTCGGGCTCCTGCCCTTGAACTTGTTTAATATCGCCCGCGCGGCGACCTACTTCTGCGCGCCGACCTTGGGTGCGCGCCATCTAACGTCTATGCTCCGCGACGACGGGGACGCCATCTGCTGCGCTGCTCGCGAACTGCGTAACAGCCTCCTCGTCGCGGCGCTGATTTCAAACGTCTCATGCGGGCTTTGCCGGTGGGATGATCAACAATTTGGGTTCTCTATTTCGCAATGACTTCGCGTGAACAATGCGCGACTGTTACCGATCCTGTTAACTGGTACCCCGTTCAACTCAAGGGTACATTACAAATGTATAATCTTATATTGTATGATACCCACAATCCACCTGCGATTCGCAAATACGACTTTGTATACACTTCTATTATAACCATCTTATTTTTTATATTTTTAACCGAAGTCACTAATAACACACATAAAGACCAGTAATAGGAAAACAAAAATGTGCGCAAACATTGCACCACTTCCACAATCACACAAGAAATGAGCAAGTCAGGATCATCAATTGAATTTGGCTCTCTTGCTTGAGTGACTGGGTAGTATAACAAGAATGATAACTTACCATCTCGCGACATGCCGACAGCGATGCACTTCTTGAGACGGCAGTATTGGCATCGGTTACGATTAATACGGAGAATTGAGCATTGCTGATTCTTTGTGCACGGCCTGTACTGAATTTTTTGCTGAATGCTGCGGCGAAAGAAACCCTGGAAAGAAAGCGTATGCTGTTAGGCAGAGTCCTGGGTCACGATTGTCCCCAGTATACTTATAACGAATAAACAAACTACTGCCTGCATGCCAGACCCGAATCAGTCAGCATCACACAAAAGTGTTGTGCCAAAGAAGGGATATCCCAGAGGAAAACAGAGTTCAAGAACCAGGTCTTTGAACTCAGCCAAAACCACAAGTCACCTGACACATAACCGACCAGTCACTATCCAATGCGGAGACAAACTCGTAACCAGCACGAGAAAACCAAGTCGATGCACACGACCAAATGATACTGTGACCAGGTTACATGGTGAAGCCAGACACACTGTTCCGGCTTCACTGTAGCGAAGTCTATCCGGAAGTGCTGTCCCGGTGAAATGTTTTGTTTATTGGTTGAGGGTATGCGAGGAGACTGGCCGTGACCCAGAGCTAGGGGTTCACTGACCGACCGGTCATTCACCGCTGAACTTCCATGGAGAGAAACAAATTTGGGCAGTCCACTAACTTTCTATCTTGGAGCCCGACAGCCAATGAGAGCGCGAGGCAGAGCGCCAATGAGAGGAGAAACGCAGGTCTTCGGGGAGCGTTCACCTCGTCGAGTTGAATGAACGCGTCAAGGGCACACCTGCCCGTCGCCATGGGAACGGAGAGGAGGAACACTAAAAATGGGGAACTGGAGCAGGGGGAGACTTGCCCAGTAATGGTGCGAAAAAAGGTCGATGGGAGCAGGCTTTGTACATGCCCCCCACGCTCCCCATTTTATTGGGGGTCCTCTCCGTGACACAGAAAGTGAAACATGTCCCAGGGATGTTTTTTTTATCAAGGGGGATCGCGCTGGAATTACTACCCCACTGATCCAATGGCCCCAGTTTAGTGCCGCCGTCGACTTTGATACATCATCGTTATTTCCCTTCGTATTTTCTACGCGTATAAATGGAACGTAACCCCAACAGAACGGACACGACGGTTGAATCGATTGCACAAACTGATGGCATAACACCAGGAGAATAGAGCGCGACACAAGTGTTCGGAAACACCTTTGTCAGGCTTTAACCTCGTCTGGTTCTCGAACCACGGTCTGGCATGCGAAAGCTCAAAAACTGTACACGCCTACACACGCATGATGACGTCATTTCTTCTCACGACACTGAGGGAATAGGTCAATTCCCTCGATGAACAATAAGAAGCAGAACATCACCAGGCGAACAAAAGAAGGCTAGATGATAATGGTGAATTTCGCTTACCTTGCAGCCTTCGCAGGAGTGGACACCATAGTGAAAACCGCTTGCCTTGTCCCCGCAAACGCGACACAACACCGTGGTGCCATCAAATTCTGGGGGAGAAACAGAAAAGAACAAAGCGTTGAGTTTGCGACCCACTTTTCCATTTTAGGACGCTCCCCGCAGCTCCCTACTCCCTACGCCGGCGTTGCTGGGGGCAACCAAGATGGCGGAGGTGAGCTCATTCGGTCAACGAACTCCGGGGCCGCCGCTCCCCCGCCCTCCTCTCCTCTCGTGCAGACTGGGTCAGTGAACCCAGCCGATAAACATATTTCGTCTCGTCGCTATAGCAACGCGCGGGTATTCGGGTCAACAACACGGGGGGAAAGAATTTCCGACTTACCAGTGCGGAAGCTTGTGCGGCAAGTTTTACGTAACGCCGGCGGAAAGCCCATCCGAGGCTGGTCAGGCCGACGTTTGCGCTTTCCGCCAGTTCAACGCAAATAATTTGAGCACAGGCATTCACACCAGCGCATCGACAACATGCTACGAGCATCCACGGCAAGTGGACGTTCGCAGGGTAAATCGTGGGCGACAGTAAGTAAATCCCAGGCGATCACGCTTGCACGATTGTAAATCCGATCGGCAGTTGGGACACAGAATTTGGTGGTAGCACACACCTATCTTGAGATCGGCGTCCTTTCGCTCCTGTTGAAAAGGCAGCGAAGAAAGCAGTTGGAGATCCTTCTCGGTGAGGATCATGGCTGGCAGTGTTAGTACATCCGTTCACGAAGAGCTACACCGGACGGCTGCCGCTTCCTCCAAGGTCTCCGAATGACAGTGAAAGTCCAAACCGGTTTTTCGGAGCTCGAGCAACCAACTTGCCGGCGCGGAGAAAGCAGGCCAAATCGTCCAGCTCAAGTTCACCGCTACTAGTTTTGTGCGCGAGACTCCGCTCCTTCCCTCGCCATGTTGATTGACGTGCGCGCTGCCAGTGGCCAATAGGAGCGCGCGCCGCCGGAAGCTCATTGGTCCGCCGGAACTGCGCCCGCCCCCAGGAGTTCGATGACCCAGCCACTACGCCAGTGTGTCGCTAACCTCGCGTTTTATGGATCAATATTTGAAGTCAACGCTCCACGTGAAATACTTTTTTCAAGGGTACAAACTTCCCGCTGCGACAAACACAGCTCGGTCACTGACATGCCGAGCATATTTCAGGGTGAACTTTCACTCGGAACCGCTGAGATCTGTTCTATGCATTGTTTGTGTCCAAATATATTGGCGTATCTCTGCTTTCTTGAGGTTTGGCGTTTCTCAGGCCACATGCTCAATCGAATTTTGCTTCTATGTACAAGACATTTCACCTGTCGTTACCATTCTCCATCTCAATTTACAAGCTGGTGCAGAACTAGCAATATTCCCCCCACCCAGTAATGCGGTAGACTCGCTGAAAAAACATGATTAACCCATCACTGAGTACCAAGCAGTCATGCTCTTTCCAAATTCATTTGCACTCAGACACGGCAAAAAGCATGTCCCTGTGCGATGCAGGCGATAGAGATGGCCTTATCGGTAACCTCCTCCAGCCGACGGCATTGTCCTACAGTGTTAGGCGGATTCCCCGTGCCTCACGTTACCAGTTCAAATGGCTTCTCAAGGCCTGAGCTTGGTCGTGTGCCTTGCTTGAAACCCATGGCCCAATTCCTCTGACCATCGCCGAAGGCGAACTGACCCCTGCATGGGACAGGCTCCGTTCAAGGACACAGGTCGATGCTCTCCGACTGACCTTGAGCACGTCCGCTGCCACCCACATGCGCCGGGGTTTCGCGACTAGAAAACCTTGAAAACTCGGTCAGAAATGAGTCTCCTCGACACTGGCTTCGTTCTTTGTTGATTTTTTTTTTTTCATGGTCGCACCTTTCAGGTTCGTTTCCATAGTCATTCCTTGAAGCACCTTTTCCGACCTTGAGTGAAATCTGCAAGGCGGGCAAGGGTGGTACCATCGGCTTGAAAGCAAGACGGGCAAGAAAGATTTTTCCCGCCGACGAAGCTGCCTTTGGGTTCTGAATGCTCCTGATTTTTTTTTTTTTCGCACTTTCTTTAACCGCTTTTTGTGTGCTCATTATTCCAATAAAGTGCTAAAATGAGCCGCAGACTTCAGCGTGTCTGTGACCTGTGATAAATATGAGAGTTATCGCAGCTGCGAGACGGCTGGGTAAAACTAAAAAGAGAGAAAATAAAGAGTGTTCGCATTCCTGACTCACGTAACAAATTAGTTCTATTAATTACAACCCGTCGACAGCGTCTGGCTGGCACTTGCGTTTTGTAAATTCGCAGCAAACTAATTACTATGTGATACAAACCTCACACAAAGCTAGCAAGAGAAATAAATAAAAGTATTTCAACGGTAATATGCACTGAGGCAGCAGCAAGTGCTTAAGTGTCTTAACCAGTGTCGAATGGCGGTCAGTACCCGGACTCTTGTCGGACGCTAGAGGCCGTTAGTCCGTCCTGCGAGACGAAAGTGAAGCCGTCAGTGGGGCGCTGCTCCCTGGGCCGTTGACCGCCAACATCAGCTCTTGCGAAGGAGGCCCTCCTTGCGCAACCTGCGGAATGCACCATGTCTTCGTGGATGTGGGGCCAAGTGTGGACGATAAGAGTACTCCCTCTCTGTCTTCGGCTCGGATGCAGGAGAACAAGTACTAACGAACTTGCGCTCTCGTCGTATTTTCCTTGTGTACTGGTCTGATTCCGGTCTTCCTTCCTCTATTTACTGTTATATCATAAACTGATCTGCTGCAGCGCAAAAGCGGGCAGAACTTTCTTCTCCTCCATCGTTCGACATTTCGTGGTGGTTTGAATTCGTCTCTGCATCTTTGGAATAAAACATGAACGCGTTTGGCGTGCCAGTAGGGAGCAACCGAATAAGTTTACTGTGAACTCGAGTCGAGACATAACGAAACGACGCTAGTCCGCTGACCCTGATCGTCCGGTAACTACGTAGCACTTGTTCTTTCCTAGAAGCTTCGGAACTTGAGGCTGGGGCTCGGCGAAGCGCGGGTCAACGGCTGAGGCTTATTGTGCTCAGGTGCCCAGATGGCAAGTGTTCCGGAGGTACTGCCGGAAATCGTGGTCGCTTGGCCGACGACCCTGCGTCCCCTTATGTGCGGCTCCGAGGAAGATCATCCCATGCACGCGAGATGGGAAGTCGAATGAAAGTTTGCCGGAAAAGGAACTACGGGCGCGGCTGAGGGAAGCGGTATGAAGAACAATGGGAAGCACGAAAGGAACTAATAAAACGTGTAGCGCGGGTAATATTTTATTCTTTTCGTTTCTTTTGTGGAGTAAGTAAGAATGTAAGCCCTAGTGCCTACCTATTTTGCTAAAATCGTTTTCTTAACCAACGACAGTTGATTTAGTATGTCCGTATCCATTTTTTTTCTGGGTTTTTCTCGCAATGGAGCTTGTCCACGAGTTTGTCTATACGTGTACGGCATCTTATGGGATACGCATAGTCTTAGTTCAGGTTGCGCTCTTGGTATGGAAGGCATTTAGAAAGGTAGGAGACGGTCTATAGCAGAAAATATCAAGTGCGCATTCGCAATACCTATCAGAAACACATGGACGCGTGGGTGCTGCATTTTAACTCTGTTCCGCCCTACAGAAAGACGAGCCTTATTACATTTCGTTACATACTGCCGCCTACACGAGATTTTACAATCTACGACGAAGTCTTTTGCCATAGATCTAACTTTGGGCTGCATTGTAGGAATAGCGTCAGTACCTATTCCGAGAGCATCCGTTTCCCAATTTACCACGGGAGCGTCGGCCGCAGCTGATCGATAAGTAGCGCTCGGGTCGGTGACCGGCGGCCCTGAAAGCCGACCTTCCTAGAACTAACGCCGGGGCTCTGACCACTTGCCGTCACAGGGATCCGCAACGCCCTGACATCAACTGTGCAGAAAAAGAGAAAAGCTTGCAAGCATAGACTGCGCGTATGCAAACGGGAAATATTCCACTCCTTAACGTAACGCGTGAAGAGATGACGCTCGTGCGCTGCACCTTCAGAGCTTAGCACCTAGCTAGTAACAACATCTTTCCGTAGAAAACGCACACGATGGGTTTTATGAAAGAGGGAGAAATTCTAAATTTCCATGACTCGTCGCATCTCACATCAAAATGAGCTGCTCGAGCTTATAGGACGTAATGGGATGCTCTGCCAGAAAGGCGCTCTTGGCACGACGTTCAATTTCCTGCCTTTACCCTGCGGGAATAATTTTTCGGCTAGTCGGCCTTTCTAGGAAAAGCCGAGAGTTGCGTGAGGTGTTCCATTGTGGCCAGCCGAGGGGGGCGAGTGCTTCGTAGACGACCGACCTTGGACCGTTCACGAGAGTCGTCGAACTCCGCCGCCGAAATAACTCGCGGAGTCGTCCACCCACGTGACGTCAGCTGACAGGCATCATTCAGCCTTTCTTATTGTCGCCGTACGCGATTTCGTCAACCGCGGTGGCAAAAGAGAGGACACGTTATGCGCCAGGGTTTATATGCCCCCCGACAACATTCGACGTCTCTCACACAAAAGCAGAAATCGGCCACACGACGTGCGTAAAGAGTGACAGCGCCTTACAATATACGGATGCTTGTTGAATATTGTCTGCGCTATTACCACATCGCAAGGTAGCAAAGCATTATAAGTTGTACTTTTTTACTCTGTTGCACTGAGCAATTATACTGTTTACGTGGACATAAATGCGTATGTGTATCATATGCTGCCAAGGATGTCATTTTCAGTGGCCAGGCCAAACTCTTGCTTGCTACTTGGTCATTGCCACGTTAAGTTACCCGTGGTGTTGCTTCGAATCATGGCGGTTGGTGGATGCGAGCGGAATCGACATCATCTCCCCGTTTAAGCGCAACATCGTAAAGTTGTTCATCCCAAAAGATTCGGCGTTAATTCAAGAAGTGCGTCCCCACAAGCAATGGAAAGGGGCGAGGTACGCATCAGAAGGCATCAGAACGAGTTCGACAGGACAGACGACAAAAATACCAGTTACGTAACTCAACGTGTGTGAGCCTCACTGCTCTTTCATGTCTTCCTTCGAAGAAGAGGGAAAGGACCCAGAAAAGGAGGGAGCGAGAGAGAACAAGTTCAAGGCCCTCCCCGCCGCGATATTTCGAGACTTTCACTAGGAAAGGAGCCAAAGGCCGGACGGAGAAGTTGCTCGGCTGCAGTCAACAAGGAGGCTCCCAAGTGTGATTTCTCCCCCCGCGAAAACCAGGTTTCTCACGAGGGCCATCGAACTGGGGCTCTGGGGAAGAAATTCCCTCCAAAGAAAGGCCGCCAAGCAGATGCATTCAATGGCGCACCCAAGGCCCGCACAAAGAAACATCCCCTCGCCAACTGGGCTCGGACCTGATTTTGTTTTCGCAGGAGAGAAAGTCAAGGAGAAGCGAGGTGAACGAACCATGACCTTGGCCTCCAAGGAGGAAAGCTCCTTGGCACGACGCCATCTTGCTTCGGGGTACGACCGAAACCCTTCGCGCTTATTGGCTTTTGCATTCAAGATGCCCCGTAATAACACACTGTCACATGCTTGGTTACAGCCCATGGAGGTGTTATCTACAATGGTAAAGTGTGGAATAGCCGAGCGGAACTTACTCATGAACTACTTATATATTTAGGGACAATATGTTGGGAAGGCCTCAACAACCGGCGATATGCGCACTACTTACCATGGGATCTGACCCATTTGTTACTACCCCCTGATGTTCCCTCATGTTAACAAGCGTCATGTTCATTCTTTCTTTCACCGTTCTTCTATATCCTCGCTCCCGACTTTTTCATCATAAATTGGTGGGCTCATGTTAAATTTACATTTGGTGTACCCTTCTGTACTCGACGCATGTGCACTTCCGCCAGAGATTACTCCTGGAACGAGGGTTCGCTGCGCGCTGACACATTTATCTCCTGGGAAGATTAAATGTGTACAGCGAAGACAAAGGCCGCTGCTAATGACTGTACCGTTGGCCTTGCGCCAGATATTGCAGGTTCACGATCTCGACGCGACAGCGCATTATGTTTTGCAACACGCACGAGCCCAACGCTGTCACATCGGGTGAGTAGTGATCCGAAACCTGGCTGCTCAACAGTTTACCAGAATCAGCAGAAATGGCAAATGACAAAAGGAGGAAGATAATTCGGATCAACAAAAAAATATACGGCTTCATTTCAATCATGGTTTCGAAAACGAAGGTTGGTGCGAAATGCTTTGACCACGTGGACAGCTTCAATGGATCCCTGTTTCTTTCCTCCGCCAGTTGTTCAAGTTGAAGCAGAAGAGTAGCAATGGGGGGGAGCTTGAGTCGTCCAATTACAGGAAACACTGTTGGGGCGACACAGATGAACGGTGCGATACTCATCTGCCTTTGAATCCCGTTTCGTTCTTCCAGTGACGAATGGGTTGGCGGTCAGGAAACAGACGAGGTTCACAACACGTGGCACGAGACCCATGTGGGTCCGTCGGCCATGTGGTCCACGAACGACCGGGGCGACTGACCGGAAGGCGGCCGTCAAGCTTATGCGAGCATTGCCCCATGAAGAGAACTAACGAAAGTTAGCAACCGGTTCCGAGGACCTGCTTTTGCCCGCTTAGGGCGGTTTCTGAGGCTGCCAGACTCGAGGTCAGCGAAAGTGTTCCGGGCGTTCACACTGGAACTCGCTCGCTGACATCCTTAAGCTCACGGACCCTCCGGTAATGAATGGCCTCCGAGTCTAAAACATACAAAGGGCTAAAGTTATGAGGCACTGCGCTCAGCCGTCATTCAAAAGCATTCCCTCAGACAAGCGTTGATTTGAGGCGCTTTTTGACTTTCCTGGCCCTACTGAGCTTACAGGATGAATCTCGTCGGCCAGTGCACCTCCCAGTTACGCAAGGCGCCATCCGAGCAACCGAGCGGCTTCCGCTCTCACTGACCCCTTTCTCCCTTCCTGCCTGAAACTTTCGCCAACTTCCTCCGGAACCGCAGCCTAGCTTCGCTTTCCTGATACCCGCGTGCTTCTATCGTTACGTTTTTTCCGCGTTATTTTTGCAATCTAACATGAAACAGCATTCGCAACATCCGGACACGAAGAGCACTTACATGCATAACCCCACTGTGCCTCTGTCATTAAGCTTGGTGTCCACGATATCTGTAGGAATGATATCTAACACATCACGTCGCATGGCGACGTGACTTGTTAAAAACAGGTTGATCTTAGAACACCATAAGGGAGCTGTCCGTTCTGATTTCACCGTCCTATGCACTGGATATCTTTTCTACAGTTAGCGTAAGCACCTTGCGTACAGATATATAATAGAGATGGTAGAGAACGAACACTCAAAGCGCCGCAATGTCGTACAGAAGTGAAACGAAAAAGACGTAGACAACGGGGCGAGTTAGTAAAGTTTGTATTGTTGATCCCTCTAATGGCAACAGAAATGTTGTATGATATGCCTGACAAAGGGGTTGACGTCCAGGTACTGTTGCAATGTCTTCACGACATGTCGTCACGTTGATCATACAGCTTTTTGTCATAAATGACAGCATGATCATGAGTGTGCGCCATTCAGTACCGATACTGAACCGTTTCACTGGTCTGACCAACTGCAAGTCGCTGCTTTGCGCTGCGAAGTGTCAGAGCTGGGGTCAACCAGCATCCTTCAAAGAAACACACTGAAGCTGCGTTTGTTCTGTGCCTAATAAACTTCTGCCCTGGATACCAGCCTTTCCGTATATTTCCCCAACACTTCCACATGACAACATGGTGCCCTGTACTTTTCGTCTGCTAAGCACTCCAGAGCCTCTGGTGAAAGCCACTGGTCGCTCCCCTTGCATATCCCCTTGCCTGACGGCTAAGAAGAAGCGCGAGAACGTGCTCGCGTTGAAAGCAAGAAGCGTCAGGTGAACGCTCGCTGCGTCATCCGGCTGGGTTGTTCACCCGTCGGAAGGGCCTCCTTCCGGCGGCCGACCTCTGGCTGACCCAGTTCACGGCTCCCGGTCGATGCTCCTCCATCAGCTTGCCATTGACCGCCACTCATCCCACGAGCCCAAACACAGGCGCCCTCATGCATGGACGTCATATGGGTCCATTACCTCGTAACAACACGTCATCGTCCCTTTATTAGATTTGTCCCAGCTGAACAAGGTCTTCAGACTCCCTTATTAGTATTATTTCTTAAGCTGCGCAGAGCTCAGTCGCTATTTGAGTGGTGGTTAGAATAACGACTAGGGTAGAACGAGGTCGTGTACAATGGTTGAGAGCTAGAAATACGCTCGTGGCTTACGCTGTTGATAGCTCGAGGTCCGTCAGAGTATGAGGTAATCAAACTATATCGGCTGCCTATAGCAAGCACAAGCTTCCGTACGCATCGAGACACGCGAAAATGGTCGTTCTAAAGTGAGATGCAAGAGTAGTAATACGCTAGCCTTGTCCGGCTAGCTAGTTTCACTGTCGCTCGAGGCGGAACAGGAAAACCCGACGGTGCTGAGAGCTTGCAACGCCATCTGCGAGCTGAGAAATAAATAAATAAAAAAAAGAGCTAACGAAAAAATAAAATGAAAGGTCGCGCTCGCACACACACACACGCAACAAAAAAATAATCATAATAAACGTCAACAACGAGATCGAATGGTTCATCCACTGCAGAAGACCATTCACTGAACACGACGTATCAGCACACGACCTTCAATGCTTGAAAAGTGCGTGCGCACAAAGGCATGGGGGAGCGGAAAAGGCAGTGAACTTTCGAAAATATCAGCCAGACGTGGCTCAGCGGCACGCGTCTACATGCGCCATCCGAAGAGCTGTGGACTTGCTACACTTTTTCTTTTTCCGCCAATCACTTTTCTTTTTGTCCTCCCCGCTCTTTCTGTCCGTTATTTTCTGTTGACGTGCAGTGCCAAAGGCATGTCCATTGAGCTCCACTGGGCTCGGAACCGAACGCCAGACACGGGGTCGTCGCACCCGCTTCACTTTCGCTCACTTCCGGCGCGACCTTCCGTCTCGAACTTCCTCCAGCCATCACCAGGAAGTAGCCGAACTGCAGCTGCTCTTGTTTTCGCCCTAACGAAACTCCCCCAAACGCGCACACAAAACAGCGTATAACGACACAAAAGTCCCCCCCCCCCCCTTCCCGTACACAGGAAGGACTTTCCCCAGGCGCGTGCCCGGCGCGAGCCCGGAAGTGGATCCCCCAGGTTCCGCGTGTCGCGGTTCAGACCCCCCCCCCTTTCTCCACGCACACACATACGCAAGGAAGAGTGGGCCTTTTAAGCCAACAGTGTTCGGGTGATTATTTCCGCATACTCCCTAACGGGCAGCTGCATCTAGAATGCCGTTATGCGTGGGCTTCGCTTTCAAGGGGTGTCTTTCATGCGCCAGCAGCTGTTGTTTGGGTTCAAAGTGGTGGCTACAGCATATGGCCATTGTAAGCGGTTCAGGTATGTCTGGCCGGCGCGGGCTGTCACCGCTTGACCACAAGCTCTTCCAACATCCCAAACTGTTTTTACTCTCACCAGGTAACCGTGAAAGCGAAGCAGACGGCGGCATTGACACATCGTTGTCCCTGCGGAACACGACGGTATTTTCTTCGCACATCTGCATTCTCACACTGCACTTTGTGGGTTTTGTTAGGAATGCACCAATGGCTACAATGGAGCTCAGATTTTTTTCCTTCTTTTTAGTGTGTACGTACGTGCATGTGTGGGTATGAAGCGAGAAACAATGCTCCCTCACAGGCACCCGTTTATAATTACCCATATATATATACGCGCGCACACACAAAATGTTTGAATATGGACGCTGAGCCGAAAAACAGTGATACAGCTACATGCATGCTATATCTTCCACGATTAGGAATAGCCGCAATATATATTGACGTTAAATATACCCTTAGCAAACGTAAGAGATGAAATGACAGAACTGAGGTCACCTGTAACTGCATGGCAATGGATGAAGGAATAAACTTGGGATTTCACTTCCCGCAAAACCTGAGCCAAACCGGCGTGACCCAGTGGGTTAATGCCCTCGCGCGTTGCCGGTTGCCAAGGTCACTCTACAGGCTGGGTGGTTCACATTCTTCGTTGTCTGGAGTTTTCCCCTGGCCTGCCTTAAGCGTTCCAGGTCAATGTCAGCACAGTTACTCTAGAAGTCGACCCAAGAGTCACCTAACCCGATCTCCAATCGCCCACACCCGTACACAAGCGCGATTGGTTCAAATAATCGTAACATTAAGAAACGGCCAAATGAAGCCGCCTGTCCTGTTCACGTATTGTGTCAGCATTCATTGAACGCGTTAAAAGATAGCTGTGAAAAGGCAAGTCAGACAGCAACAACCCCCCGAGCATCGCTTCGTTGTTGCTGCCGGCTGTTACGCGACGCGTGAATGCCCTGGCCTTGGCTCGCCCACCGATTCTTCTGAATTTTACCACGTACGAACCGACTAGAATTATTATTATTTTTTTTTTT
>JARGYV010085976.1:0-11548 GCA_029532675.1 Ornithodoros moubata
CTGGGGGAGAGACAGGTGAGGGACACGAGCACTAGAGCACCTCCAGCAAGCCCGTAGACTCTAGAAAGTGAGCAACACATCGTAGTGCTGTTCTGAAGAAGCTGCTGTTCTGCTGAAGAAGGAGAAGCTTACAAGGCGTTGAACTAAACCCTACTGGTAAAACCAACAGTGGTTAGGAGTTCAGATCACCTTACCGAGCAACCTTCACATGGGACACGTGCAAAAAATATGTCGTACAAGGAGAAGCACAGTTAACGAGTTAGCGATGGCGTGATCCAGTCAAAGGCTAAACTCTAAATTCTCGAAGCGATACCTACAATTCTCTCTAAACCTCTTGGAAATAAAATGAAACAGACGCACTCAAACTTTTTTTTTTTTTCTTCCATGTATCCGTTGACGAAAATTTGCATACAAATTGGCTCTCAAGGAAATCTAGAAGTAGAAAATGTCCACAAGAGGAAACGTCCATCAGTGCCAGCGATTCCTCCGGTTCCTGTTACTCGACAGCAATTCATCCATTTTCCAAATTACGGCCCTTCGACTCTTATCACTCGGGTGACAGCTTTCCCTGTCACGCTGATTTCCACGTGGGTTTTATCCATTCGACCTTAATTTTTTTGTTGTTCAATCTCGGATTCTTTATCATCCTTGACTGCTACCTCGAGCAACACCACCTAGATGACTTTTCAACAGGAAGTCGTTCCTTACCCAAGCAGTACAATATACTGAAAGTCTAGTGAGTCCAGTAGGGGTGGACGGATTGATTGATCAAGGCTGGTTTGGTAGCACATAGCACATCAGAGAGGCGGCCTCAGACATATAGGAAACCTGACTGCCATCTCTATTGCACCCAACTTTCAGTACATTGTGCTGCTTCTGTATTCTTTCCATCAAAGGTCTGTCGACATCTATCGTTCCGACGAATGTTACTGGAAAGAGGAAAGGGCTGTGTTTTAACTATACGATTAGCAGTCACGTTATGTTCAGTTTCCTGTTGTTAAAATTTCCAATGACCTCTTATGGAATGAGCATGTGCACAACATCTCTTGTAAGCAATAGGAAAAATGTGTTTTTTTAAAGCGCTGTCTTTAGCGTGTGACATGAAAGACCAAGCTAATTAATTACAAAAGTGTCCCACAACTGGTCACACCCATTGGAATACAACCTCGGAATACAACCTCGGGCGTATTTCCAACTAGAAATGCCATTTCCTTAAAGGCGTCGTCGAAAGGCACTCAGTTTCATATTTAGCCGATAAAATTCACTTAGTACAACACGGCGGGCCAAGATACTGTAATGTGTGTGCGGAGGCTGCAAGGTGATCAGTAAGCACAAGTCATTTTATTTATATTTGAACATTGATATATTTAATAGGATCTTACTGAGCGCTAGGCTACTGGCGTTCGTTGATCGGCATAGGTAACTGATGCATTTGACTGAGAGTACTTACTTAAGATACTGAGAGAATCTGATATAAAAGGCATCAAAGCGTGTAACCTTCGTTTTTATGTGCGAGTATTTGCTGGAAATATTGCTGTTGAACAACTTGTCGCGCTAATTACGGTAACTAAGATTATTAAGATTAAGCTAAGGTAAGCAGCTACTAGCTTAACAACTTTGTTTTCACACCCATACTTCAGCTGCCACCACTGTTTTACCCAAAATAATTTCCACTGACTTCACTGTTTTTTTATAGATTTCAGTGAATCCTTTTCTTTTTCTGGAGCGGTGCAGTGCAAAACGTTGTTGTTCTGGACGTCGATTCAGCACTTTTTGTTGTTTAATATCGTGTTTATCCTCTTCATTCATGAATGAGGGTCTGTTAGCGGACACGTAACTATTAGGTAAACGCACCTCAACTTAATGTTCCCTAGTTTTTCTTTTCTTGACGTACACTCGTATAATCGGACGAGTAAGGCTGCGTGCTCCCCTATTCCAAAACTTAAAAAAAAAAAGTGATTTGCTTCACGAATAGTGAGAAGGGATGCTCGGAACCTGCCATCTCTTAACGGATAGAGACCTCTCGCGGTGACGATAACCAAAACAAAATTATGCCTTCACGTCTATCTGCTATCATTTCTGCCAAAGCTGTGTGTTTGAAAGAGGCGAAAAGAGAAGAAAGGCCGAAACGGCCTTTCGTGATTATTCTTCATCTGCTCTCACGCACTTCCGTGAAAAAAGAGAATAGATCCGAAATTGATGGCGGGATCAAGGAGCAAAAGGCTAACTTTCTGTGCTACTCCGCGAAAAAAAAAAAAAAACGAAAAAAGCAAAGTAAAAATTAGTAATTAAAAAAAAATGCAGATCGATGCAGTTTTCTCTCTCTCTCTCCTTAATTACTTTATCTAGAGGTCCCCTGCGGTGATTTTTTTTTTCTTTCTTTCTTTCTTTCGAGCTCCTCCGACGTAAATTCTAAAAGTTAGAGTGCTTAAGCGTATGCTCATCGAAAGAAAAGGTCTTGCGCTTGCGACAGCCGTTTCCGAATTATCAAGCCCGGTGATTTTGGAGAAACACTCGGTGGACGCAAAGTACGAGAAATGTACGTGATTCAACCACAGGTTCGGTTGCCCTCAAATGAAATATCGCATAATCTGTGGGAGACATTACAAGGAAAGAAAAGAAAGAAAACATAAGAAAAGACGATCTAACACTATAATTGCAACAGACATAACAAACACAACAATGGGTACACCTAGAAATAGGTGGGCGCAGTGCGTAACATACAAATTCATTGTTGGCGTTCGTTATATTATACAAACAAGCTTAGAGTTCATTCTCGAGACAAAGCTGCCTGCAGGGGCAACAAAGTGGTCCTTGACTTCTATAACGTGAGAAACAAATAAGTCAGCAAATCAGCAAGGTACGCAAATAATTTTAGCTTTAAATCATTCCCTTAATACGTATGGCGAGCAGCAACAAGGACACATAAAAAAGAAAAAAAGCAATCATTAGAACGAGTCCTGCGAGTCAGGAAACAGTCTGCAAAGAAGCTCGCGACTCCATTGATATGCTGCTGGCTTGTAAGCTGCTTCAATAATGTTCGCAGTTCTTCAAAGTAATTGCCCCTGATGTAGTATATGGTGGCCAAGTCACAGGCGCCCAAATACCACATCCTCTTCCGTGGACTCTCGAACATTCTCTGGTATACAGGTTCATGCCCAGAGTGTGCCATGCAGTCTACAGCACCCAACCATCCTCAGTACTGTGGCAGGGCAGGTTACTCATGACTTAAAATTATAACTGAATTACGCGATAGGGCAGACCAGAGGCATTGCCGGGCGAGCTAAGGCGTCACTCATTCCATGCATAGACTCTGATGTGGTGGGTTCGAATCTCACTGCCGGCTGTGTTGTCTGGGGGTTTTCCCTGGGTTTCCCTCGTACTTTCCAGACATATGTCGGCACAGTTCCCCTTGAAATCAATGCACAATGGGTCATCTATAGAGGGGTTACTGAGCGGAGATTTAAGCAATAACCTCATTCCTCGAAGGTGATGCAACGACACAGATAGTGCGAGATAGTTCAGAAGAATATAGGAAATCAAGATCTATCTGCCATGATGTGCTCCACCTGTGGTTCACCAGGCATATACAGCTTGTTAGTGTCCAGACACAGCATCCACATCCTTCAGCATTATCCACACACAACCAACACCCGACGCCTCTCTAGAGGGATTTTCTCCCTGCGGTATCAATACGTGTACCGGGGATATGTTCCAAAAAACTGACACCACCGACTATAGCCCGCCGGATTATCTCCGAGCATATTAAAACTGCCTACCCTCAACACCTTTAAATCTACATCGACGGATCCATCACTTCAAGAGCCACACCGGATGCATACTTCATTCAGAGACACAACTGAGGCTGGTCCGCAAGAATCAAGGGCTAATCTGCCTTCTCTACCACCGCAGAACTCCGTGTCATTCTTCATGTCTCCATCGGTGCCACTCATTTGCAAACGTGGCACGTAGTGATTCTCACTGACTCGATGTCTGCACTGAACAACCTATAAGCTACCAAAATTCTTTCAGATGTCTGGCATAAGCCGTGAAGGACAAACATGTAGAGGGTACTCGGCTTGCTCCACATATGAACCTGAACATGGTTATCTTTTGCTCTTGTTTTGATGTTACGCACTTCTGCGGTTCTTCTTTCCCTTCGACCTTCGGCGAAGTAGCAACTTTCTTTTAGTGTAGCAAGGGCTCTTCCGTGTCTATGTGTCCCATGGAGGAAGGAATGCATTCTTTCCTCCATGGCGCGCCCTAATGAATTTAGACAAGGAACCCAAAGAAGAAGAAGAAAAAAAAAAAAAAACATACGATTTCATACGATGTGTCACTTTTTTATACAAATTTGTAAAAAAAAAAGCCGTGAGAAATAGGACATGCCATTTCCACTCCGATCATTTTTACCCGAAGGACGCCCTGCGAGAGTACACAGCCATCTTAAGGTTAATTAAATAAAATTATTTAATTAATTTTTCAAAGAAAACTCACCGGGAAAAAACGACTTTACAGGTACGACCCTAGGCTCATGAAGGCCTATCCACTCTTGGCTAAAAAAATTAAACAAACTAGTTGCTTGTTTAGAAATAGAGGAAAAAAAAGAACATATTTGTTGTTGTGATTCCTGACGACTCAGCAGATTCTCTCTTTTTTTTTTTCTTTTTTTTTTTATGGACCCCGAGGCGTGTCGCATCCTCATGGACAGCCGTCATGGGCAGGCTGTGCATTCGCCAACGTAACCCATTCAGAGAGAGCCATAGAGGTGCAAAAGAAACGTTTGGGAAAGGCAGTTTTATTTTTCTTAGCGCTGACTTCAACGTAATTCCCTTTTATCGTAGCCATTTAAGCAGCTCGTTTCCCATTTTGCATTGACGGAAGGTCCTCCTTTTCTGCACTTTTCACTTGAAGTCGCACTTTCTTTCTCGCAGGCAAAGCGAGAGCGAACGAAGAACTGATGAAAAGCTCTTTCATTCAGGAACTTTTATTTCCCTACATTCCAGCGGAACTTCGTACACTTGAGTCCCGAAACAGCACACTTTCAAACTCGTGCGAAATTGCAGTAGAAAAGGAAGAGTTATGCGATATGAATTCGTTCGATTGCTCAAAGGGATAAACTGCAAACCGTTGCAGCGGCACATAGAAAGAGGGTTGCATTTCGTAACTTCGCTAATGAAAAAAAAAAAAAATGCATGAGAGAAAAATTTATTGACACATAGGCAACATACTTGTGAAGGTTTCTGCCACCCATGTGGTTTTCATCCCATAACGATGAGTTCGCGGTGAGTTTTCATGTGATCGCGATTTTTCACGATACTCACTGCAAGGGCTTCGCTCTTCTCGATGTACTACTCTCGTCCCTATACTCTGCGTACTCGAACCACGGAACACTGACACGGTCAAAAGATCGAGAATTTGCATAGTTTCCGTTTCTCTCATAAGCGTTCGCAAGAGATTTGGAGATCCAGAGCCCGGTACACCCAAAATCACTTTCGGTAATCATTATGGGATATGATGTTGCCGTGATGCGACGAGTTGCCGTGATGCTAACGGGCAGTGACAGTAACATTCAGTAATGGGCTTTGAGTGAAATTCAAGTTGCTGTGGTTGTATGCGATATTTACCAGATTTACACTAATATCATTTAACGTTACTACGTGCAGAAAGACTTGGTTTACATGCTTCTTCCTGTGTAGAGCACGTATCTCGATTGCGACATGGAGATCGAGAAGCGCACATACGCGCCGTGTGTTGTGTCAAAAATACCTTTGGGATTACCACTGCAAGGGTGCGGATCTCATTCCGTTTTGCCATCGCAAAGGAAGCATAAAGAGAGAAAATGACTCCTCCCTGGTGGGGTCACCCGGCAGCAATTTACGAGTTCGTCTTTCGTCTGAGCGTTCATTGATTCTTTCACTGCAATGGGAGTCCAATTTAGCTCAGGCACGCTTTCACTATAGGCTTCATTCTTTGCTTGAGTTTAACGGCAGCCATGTAATAGAACTTTAGAAATATTATACAGAAAGCATTCGCATGTGAAAATGCCATAAAGATCGCCATGCTGGAGTCTCGTCGCAAAAACAGAGTAACGACCATTTCAGGAGCATCTGCCTCTCAGGTGCCTCCATCCTGTGCATAACGCCGCAGCTTGGCGAAATGACGCGCCTTTCACGCCTTCCTGCTGTCCATATGTTAGGACTTATTTAAACAACAGTCCAGCCCGTATTTCATCACGTATAGCCTTATACGTGTTTTCGTCT
The DNA here is from genome assembly GCA_029532675.1 of Ornithodoros moubata. Lineage (NCBI taxonomy): Eukaryota > Metazoa > Arthropoda > Arachnida > Ixodida > Argasidae > Ornithodoros > Ornithodoros moubata. The sequence goes on from JARGYV010085976.1 coordinate 6,264, forward strand.
TAAATATGATATGCTTGAAAGGTATAAGTATTACTTTGGTCCGTGGTTGTTCTGAGCTATAGGTGGCAGTGAAATTGATTACGCTGAATTCTACGAATATTTCGATGTCATCGAACGTATCAATTCGTGACATTCGTGACAAGAATACAACTGTTTGCGGTTCGGTACTTGACTCCCCCCCCTTTCCTCTTTTCTTTCGCTTTTTTTTTTTTTTTTTTTACCAAACTAAAGTGAACTGGCAACGAACAGCCCCATCTACATGCATGGGCTTTCTGCAATACGCAGATCGCATATACGCGTTATTCACGACTACAAAATAATAATAAAAATAAACATCAAATGCCGCGCTGTCCCTCCCCCTTTCCCTTCTACAGTTAGCGTAGACTTCAACATAGACCGCGTGGAAGGGCACAGTTTGCAGACGACAGTCGGGAATTTAGCAGCAACTTGCAGTTCTGGCGTAATTACTCACCTAACTCCCATCTCGAAGGGGAAATGGCATCCATTAACCAAATCGGCAAGCAAGGCTCTAGGATTGCCATGGAAGAGGTGGTTAGGTAAATGGCACCTGCGCCAAAAATAAGGTCGGGCCAAAGCAGAAACCTGATTAGCTTCTTGATTGCACTACGCACCAAGCCAACAGTACAGGAAGTACGGATGACATGGGTTAATGTCACAGCGACAAATGCTGAAATGCGCCGGAGCGCGGAATGAAAAGAGCGCTATACACGTCTGAAAACGGGCTGGTAGGGAATCAAAGGGGAATACTGTACATCCATCAAGAAGGAAGGACGTTGGGCTAGCGTAGGTATTTGGTTTTCGTACCAGGGCAAGCGGCGTTAAAATAATCATTCCTGAGGGAGCAGGCTTCAGCAAGGAGCACAGGGATGTCTTTGCAAGGAGACACTATGGTTCCATTTGGACTCACCATATGATTGTAACAATTACTTATTAAAACTTTACCACTATGCAATATTTGATGAAGACTAAAAGCCAGAGGAAATGAGGACAGGAAAGTTAAAATCGATGCCTGAAACTTTATGGTAAACTTTTGTGTTGCTTCGATAAGGTAATGTTGCAAACACTAAGGAGTGTATACAGAATCTAAAATCGTCTATGTTCGTAAATGTCTAGTGCCACAAAGGATGCTGAAAGTGTGTGAGGTTTGCTGCTACGCCATTCAAGAGTTAGCCATTGTGATTGGCGCCAAGGTGTAATTGTATTGCGTACATGCACTGAGGTTTTGAGCCACTAAATGAGCCGCACTTGTTTAGCTTCAATGCTCATTCAAAGTCCCTGAACTGAGCTGATAACAGGATCGTGAATCCCAATGCGTCACAAGAAGTTCCAGTGTATAGTCACGGTTTCCACACTGCACTAAACACGAATAAATATAAAAGAAAAATGAAGCCCCAGCTGACATTTGTTGGGTTTTGACTCCCGCCCTCATTTCTATATATAGATATACTCATTGTAATGAAATTGACGCTGTATTCGCTAATTAATGACTCTTTAAACGAGGGACCGTGCTGTGCTGGATATATGTCGTAAGTCGTATCAAACACACTCCCAGCCATCATTAATCTCCAGTTCCTCCACTGTTCACTGATACGGAGGGGCAATCATTCTATAAAACAGCGTGCGCCCTGCTTTCCCGTTATATACAGTGACCGCGTCAGGATTTTAGTGTCTGGCTTCACCAGCGGAGGATCCCACAACTTTAAGCAAAGTCGAACTACATACAATTATAGCAGCCACCCACAAGCAGACCACGAAGAATAAATGCTACTCACAAGCTGTAGTGAGGACGTAGGTGTCTTGCAGCAACGTGACCACTGAAACTGCACCGGGGAAATTCTGCACAAAACAAGAATGACCTCTTTGCCTTCGTGGTTCGTAACGAAACCATCATACATTGTTACAAGAGTAAGGGACGAAGTGAATACAAGATGTCGAATAATCTTTGTAGAAAAAAAGTCCGTTTCTTCACGGAAAAGAGATGTAATAGAACGCGCCAGAGTGTCAGGACTCCGAAGTGTCGTAGCGTTTTCTGCAGCGCGTGTTTTTGTGACAGTGCAGCACATAACAGTTTTTGGACGTCAAAAGGTGCTGATAAATTATGCCAATGCATGAAGTGTCCCTACCTGATGCCAAGACACATACTTCCTATCATGGCTTAAGAAATCCAAGAAAAATTCATTTTGTGTCGGCATAGGGCTTCGATCCCAAATCGCACTGATTTCCTGTCAGGGCTGCAATAACCGTTACACACCATGACGCTTTTGTGAACTTGTGCCTCAAGCCATTTCACTGCGCCATAGGCACCAAGCCATGCGAGTAAAGCAAAGTTACGATAAGGGCGCTTGACAAATTTTGATGTTCTGCTGTTGTTGGCGAGCCTTACGTAGTTGTGTTGGCCCATATTTGTGGCCAGCGTTACTGCTGTTTCTTCCTCCCAGAAACATTTCAAAGCTGCATTTGATTATGAATATGAGAAAAAATGTAGTCATGGTCTGATCTCTGTGAGCTAAGTAAGAGACTCTGTTGGATTGATCAGCTACGAAAAAAAAATTTAACCCGGTAGAGCACACTACTGAAGCACAAAGAAGCAAAGTTTCTGTGCAATATAATATCGGCTCTCCTCAGCCTGAGGCATTTTGCTTCAACTTATGTTTGATGGATATTTTATATCTGCGAGCTATGTGTATCACGTAGACCACAGCCTGCTGTTGCCAATACTTGGTCCTCTCCTGCCTTTTCTATACCATCTGATGCGAGTGAAAGCAGCACCTCGGAGGGCATCACCTATTGGTTAGAATGTACATTTTTTTTTATTCAGCTATTAACCATTCCATTCATTTTCATGGTGCCTAACCATTTGCGTTTTCAATGCACGGTTTGTTTTATGCTGGAAATGCATTACTTCTCCATCGATCACCACCCTATTTTTATAGGACTTCTAAAAAATAACGTTAGAGCCTTCTTTCTTCCTTATTATAATAAACAATAGGTACAAATAAGAGAGCTTCTGGTTGTTTTCACAGACCGTTTTCACGTTATTAAGCTCGCATGGTGCACGAGAGCTTGGACGAGTACGGCTGTTAATCTGTGATAACTAATGCAATCGAATCCAGCCTACAATCGCATAAGATGATGTATTAGGTGCATATACTTCATTTTATATTGATTTATCTCATATTGAAGCGAATATTTGTAAATAAGAATGGGATATGAACTTCAATATTATGATATCGAATCGAATCTTTAATCGAACGGCTCCTGTCCACCGATTATATTCACACTGTTTTGAATGCTTTCTCCCATACTAAAGGGTACAGGAAAACAGCGATGCAAGATGCAAGAACCACTCCCTGCAAGATCTTTATTAATAGATTTATTCATATATTCAACGCAACGCTGCGGATGTGAATTCTTCCCCAGTCGCGAGCTTTTCTAAATTAGAGCAAAGTGGGGCCGCCTTATATTCACTGTTTAGCCAATATTCCACGAAACTGTTATTTATGCATGACCAGGACTTCGCGACACCGCTCGTAAAGAGGGCTTTGCCTGACACCAGTAGCGCATACAAAAAAGCCCACTTTAAATGTTGGCAGTGTATACGAGAGCACAGGGAAGGAACCCGAAAGGCGAAGCGATAATTATGGCGAGCACTATGTAGTGTGTACTGACAATGCAATAACGTGTACCGAAAGTATCATTGGAAAGATGGCGGGTGGCCCGGACATTAGAAATCGTTTTCGCTTGAAACCACACAGAAACAAACGGACCCCACATTCCGCCGCGCTCTTTCCAATGCACTTGTATTCAAATCTGTTGGTTAGTTGTCGAGAAAAAAGGAAACAAATATTCATAATAGAAAATACTCTTAGAGAGTTGATATTGCTTCTTTAACTCGCACAGCGCAACGCAGAAAGCAAAGCATTATGGTACACTTGATGAGGGCATGCCAAGTTCAAACAGTACGACACTCACCATCTCTTCATCTTTAGGCCACGCTATAATTGCAGATAATGCTGAAAGAAACATAAACATAACTTACTTAGAACCAATAACCGATCACGTGAGAAAGGAACAGGAGTTCTGACTACTGGTCTAAGTATAGAAGACATAGGGGTACCTACTACAGAGCATAAACACCAGGATTGTCAAAATTGCGAACGGAGTTGTTTTGCCCGTGAAATCGTAGAGTATTCCCCCAAAGGGATAACCCACTGAAATGGAAAGTTAATATAACGTAATGTACTTTTGAAAACATAGTCGATAAGCTCACCCAGTACACCAACTGCTGCGCCTCCCAAGGTGAATCCAATGACTTTGCTCCGCTTGCCATCGTCAGGAAAACGACTGGCTACAGCTCCTAAGCCTGCACTTCGAACATAAATGTTGGTTACCCATAGAAATGCAAGTGTCGTAAACGTCCGCACTAAAGGCAAGCATATTCGAACGCCTTTCATTAGGCAAAAGAACCTATGTTGAAGGGCGTGCTGTGCCCTTTTGTGCCGGGAAACATTTAAAGAGCGAAGATGATTACAATAAAATGAGTGCGTCATAACCTTCCAGGTAGACATGCATAAATGATGATTACCTCATTAAACGGCGAAACACCTCACATGGCAGAGAAAGGTTAAGACGACAAGTAAGAGAGATCACAAATACGAGCGTTCAGTCTTGTAGCGAAATGAAATGGCAAAAGAACTATATCGGCCATCAGGCGTAGAAAGAGTACTGAAAGAATAGTTAGGAAACAAGAGAGCTGGTGAAAGTACTCCATGACGAAAACCCAACACTGGTAGGAACAACCATGAACAGGGTTTCAAAAAGAGACCTCGTTTGTGGATGTCTGTATTTTTTGTTTTGTTTTTTTTTTCTTTTTCCTTGAAGACTCAGGTTTTCATCATGAAGTAGGTAGGATATGTAAAACAAATTTCGTTCTCGATTGCTGTGATGTACGAACAGTTCAGTTGGCCTTGAAACTAATGTGGCCGAGCTTACCCCTGTACTTATTCCCTCCATCGTCATGGCTAATCACAGCCCCGGTACAATGGGATAGGATAGTGTGCTATTATAATGGAGGGCCTCTCCACATTTGGTGAAGACTGAAAAAGATCGGATCGTTTAACAGGGGATTTACTTCATGATACTGCAAGGAAGCGCTACATTAGAGATAATATACAGGGTGTCCGCGGTAATGGTCACCAGGCCTTAGAAAAAAAAAAGAAAAAAAAAAGAAAAAGAAAACAAACCTACCTTCGTAAATGAAACCA